>WOUH02000009.1:1787900-1803721 GCA_009936405.2 Stevia rebaudiana
AATTTACACGTTTAGTCCCTCATGTTCAAAACAATGCATTTCTGTCCGAAACAGTTTTATCCGAAATAGCTCGACCCCAGCCAGGGGCTCTGCCCCTTGGACCCTGCCATGGGTTGTCGCCCCTTGGACCCCGCTTTCTCGGGGGCGCTGCCCCCGAACCCCCATTAGTCCCGATGACTTTCAAAGAAGTGTGCACTCTTATTTGAATGTCATACAGAATCTCTAATTACACTAAAATATTCAACAGTTTTTGGACTTGACGAAGGATAAGATGAAAGTTGATCAACAGTTAAACTAAATATTGTGAGATCAAATATTTCAAGAGGTGGGCTCCTACAAAGTTTTTACTCCGATAATAAAAAACAAGTTAGTGAGCTTCTTTCGGGCAAAACAACAAATTCTTGATGGTTATGAATAATTATGATGTCACAAATGATATATGAGTCGAGTTTTATCTATGACACAACCTCATCGAGTGAATGAGTACTAAGGGTGTTTGCTATACTTTGAACAGATCTTACATCTTCCCCTGCTATTCACATGATAATGGGCAATAAATAATGTCCAATCTCAAATATACCAACATTGCATTTCGAGGACAATGGCATTGTTCGTGAATGAGAAAATAAACCCACGGTTAAACGTGATTTGATGAAACTAAATATCCGGGCCGGTAGATGACCTTTAGGGAACTTTCCACTCATGTAACAAGAAAACAAATATGTTAGCGGTCTGAATATTAGTTTCATATATACTTCTCAAATAATTACTCTAATTTGATCAAATCCAACTTAGAAGCGAGTCCAATCCATGAACAACAACAATAAATTATATGCAACATAAAAGAATTTCCCGTATCCATAAATCAGCCTCTTCCATTGTCTCCTTTAAATAGTAGTTTGAGGTTTAGTCCGGGATCTCTTATGTAGTTTGCATCAAAAAGCTTCAATTAAAGTGGTTCAACGATTATCCCAACAGCATGCTGGAGTATATGAAATTTTAGGAATAAAGGGACCATCTGAGCCTTATTAAAAGAGACAATATGACTAGGATATATATCTTTGGATTAAGAATCGGACTAAGGGGCTGTTTTGCAACTTCTGAATTGGTAAGTGCTGAACCAATAAGAGGTCTGAATCAGTAAGAGGTCTGAACCATTACGAGACAATATAATGTTTAATCATTCAGACGGAAATGTCTGACCAATTTAGATAAGAGGTCTTAACTATTCAGACTTAGTATAATGCTTAACCATTCATAGGCAAATGTTTGAATCATTCAGTCATCTGCTCGTGAAACAAACAGTCTCAACCATTAAATGCTGAACCAGTAAGAGGCATGAACAATTAAAAGCCTGTTAAAAGATAAACAAACAACCCTAAGCTACATAACGTGGATTGAGAGAGTTAGTATAGCCAAATTAAACATTCTAAATTTGTTATGAAACAAAACATTCTAATTAAATATTTTAAACTTGGTGTTCCCCGTTTTCTAACTACCTGATACTTGAGGGGTTTGTGGTTCATAAAATTTTAGCCGTTAAGAAAATCAACCCATCGTTACATTGAACTTGCACCAAACAAGATACAGTATGCATGTGATGGTGTTCCCCAATGGGAGAAAAACCTCATGGCACATGTATTTTTCAAGACCAATTTATGACTCCCTTATTATTATCCTTTTGATATTACTTTATATTTACGAGCCAGGGTTTCTACGAAATTGTTTCAATTGTAGAAAGTTATAAATATTCTTATAAAAATCATGCACATCAAAATATCTGCCGTTAAAAAAAACAGGAAAAACATAAACGTCTCTCTCGACTCTCTGGTAATGAAATCATCATATATCTCATGCGTTTGGGTCATTTGGGCTTACTTTTTGTTAATTGTAAGATTCAGGGACTGTTTGGCAACATCTGTTTCATTAAGTGCTGAATCATTAAGAGGTAGGCTCTGAACCAGTTAAGTGCTGAATCAATATTGTTGTTTGGCTGAACATCTGAATGATCTTGCAGGATGATTATTTTACCCCTCTAAACTATTTTTTGCTGAATTAAATAGATCTGTTTGGTTAAATCGCTTAATAGAAGTACTGAATGATGAATAATTTAAAAGGGAAATACAAAATACAAAAAAAAAAATTCAAATCACATATAAAATACTTCTCGACTGAGATTGATCCCTTGTACCTGGAACGTAATTCAATTCATATCAGAATTTCAACCCAACAGAATAATCATTATACATAAAAAACAAAATAAACATGGCATAAACAAGTACGAGTTCCAGACCTCGGTCATGCGATTCAACTGGAAACTAATAGTGATCAATTTGACCAACGGACATACATAACCTAGTTGTGATCAAGTAATTACTTCCAAACTACTAAAACAATTAAAAGGAGTTAACAATTTACATCTAATTCTATATTGAATTGCTAAGGATAAAAGCTTTCATCTTCTTCACAAGATCAAACGTTCCATCTTCTTCGCAAAATCAAAAGCTTCTCCAAAAACATTTCAAGTGCTACAGCTTCAACACCAGTGGCGAAGGTTTGTGAGGGCCAGGGCGACCCCTGATTTTTTTGCGCGTAGTGTAAATTTCGCGATTTCGACCGAAATTTTTTTTATATATATAGGCCGGCAACCCACGAAATCCCTGAAAATTTTACATATATGATCTTGGCAACCCTTGACAATAATGTCAAGCTTCGCCACTGCCCATACATACATCAATATGCATACTACTAGCTTATTGTGATTGCTAAAATGATTATAGATGATGTTTTTAATTCAATAAAAAAATATTTCGTATTTGGTGTGTCTAACATGTTGCTACTTATTTTAGTCCAATTTATTATAGTATTAATAGGTAATTGGTGTTATCAGGACCAATAGATGAATGGTCTAAAACGAGGGGCAGTTGAATAAATAACTTACGTACTGCTAAAATTAACTTGCAAGTGATAATAAAAGATCTAACAATTTAAAGGAGCATAAATCAATTTTGAAACAACTCCAATTTGACGTGGCGGTAGCACGTTGGGATTCTTCGAAGGAGACCATAGTTCGATCCTCCCATACTAGATGGTGCGTATGAAATTCATAGATTTTAGTTGAGCTAAAACGGGTTTAGACTAGTTTCAGTGACCCACTGACCCGAATTGGTTGATATTAAAATAAAAACATAATGAATTGTATTAAATGTCATCACCAAGTGACATGGTCACCTTTCTTCATCACTTGATGGTCACTCCTTTGTGTGTAATGGTAAAAGAGCTTGATGGTAGTATGACCAAGTGCCACATACGATGGTCACTTGGTGGTCAAGTCCTATTACAGATGGTCTAATATTGTACGTTATATAAAATTTTTAAATTTAAAATTAATCAAACATGACATTTGGGTAACTTAAAAGCAATGGTATACCTTCAGTGTAACAAACTATTTAATGTGTGACATGATTTGAGCTTATATAAAATTTACTGGTTTGTGTCTTGTTACATACCAGCCTATCTAACATGTTTCTATTTGAGTATAAGAAAATTTATCTTTATAAAAGTAAGTTGACACAAACAATAAAGAGAAAACATTGAGAGGAGAAAGCCAAACCATTTCATACACTGTTTCATGTGTAGCATCATTGAGTCTACAACAACGAGTCACTTTATCTCACGTATAATCAATGTTTACCAGTTTCGCTATGTCTTGAACTCATAAGCAAAGCGTCGAGAAATGTAAGCATTAACGTGCATGTTTTCCCTAACCGTGAACACGTTACATCACAATTAGGTTGATTACTTTATTGGATTTTTCTGGTCGACTCCGGAAACACATAAATATTATTTAAGTTAGAACCTCATACTAAGGTAAGATCTTTACCAACTGAGCTATTGTTTAGCGTCCTATTATAATCAGATTATATTGATAAAATGGCAAAAATAAGTAATTTGTTAACTTCTTACTTGTCAAGCCCACTATGGCACTATAACATGTGATCTTATGTTATTAAACATCAAAAATGAATATAAAGTTGATATTTCATTATTTTAAGGTTGTATAGTTCTTAATTATACAACAAAAAGCCACCATACTTCCCTGAGGCGCCTGCACCCTTTGACATCCTCGAAAAGTTCCAACTACTGCTCTATATTTACCAGATCCCCATCTTTCTTCTTCAATCTCACAAGGGTTTTGAACATTTGGGGTTTATGATCATGGCAGCTGCTGCAAATTTGGGCGTTGTAAATCAGGTACGATTTTACGATTTCATGTTCGATTGATGATTTTATTATTTCATACTTGTTCGTAGCTTCCAGTCTCTGCAACTGTGACTGTGATTGAGATTGAGACTGTTGTTTACAGGGCTCCGTCGCGACCAATTTCAACGGTGATTCATCACTTCGGAAATCGTTTCTCAAGGTATGATTAATGTTTCGTTTATTCCAGTTGCATGTTTTTTTATTTCAAGTTTTTGTTTTGATTTTTGTTACTAATCGACTGGATCGTAGGTAATGATATCTTAGGATGACTGATTTGACTTGTTACTGTTGAATCGTAAGTTAAAAACAATCAATTGCACCTACTTATTTTAAGTACTAAAAATAGTCTTCTTGGTTTTTTGATCTTTATATCATTCATGTCTTGAATATGTTTAGATTTGTTGAAGCTAATTGCTAAGTCAGAAATATTCTACTGTGAAAAGTCAAAATTAACCAGAAAAAAGTCATATATGACATACCAAACAACCAATCTTGCTTGCATGAAGCTTTTTCAGTCTCAATTTGCATAAATAGCAACTTATATTTTTTTTGTTAATAAACATCATCTTAGTTCTAGCTTGTTTGATTTAGGCAGTTTAGTAGAATTAGGTTGTTGTTTTCTAAATATATAAAAAAAAATGTTTTACTGTTTTTCCTATTTTCTATACAAAAATTACTGTTTTTTTAGCAAACAGAAATCAGGATGATATCTATCAAACTCAAAGACATTATTAGGTGAAAATTGTTGCAATCTTGATATGTTTCATCATCGAGCTTGTGAAAGTCATACGAAGATGCATTACAATTTACAAATTTTCCTTCTATAGTGACTAAAAAGTTTATATTTTCATACTTTTTTATGATAATTCAACACTCAAAGTCAAATGCTTTTACATGTTTACAGACCCAAAAGATTAGCTTTTGTGACAAATCATGGACCCGTTTTTCACAACTGAATCTAAAATCAAAGACATCATCATCATCATCATCAAGATTTCAATCCATAGTTTCAATGTCAGCGCCACAAGCGGTTACCAATGCTAAAATTACGGTTTCACCCTTACATCTTGAAGATGCAAAAGAACCGCCACTAAATACATACAAACCAAAGGAGCCATATACTGCAACCATTGTTTCTGTTGAAAGAGTTGTGGGCCCCAAAGCTCCCGGAGAAACTTGTCATATTGTTATTGATCATGGTGGCAATGTTCCATATTGGGAAGGTCAAAGTTATGGTGTTATTCCTCCCGTAAGTCAAATCTTGAACATTTCTCGTTTTATGATTTTGAAAAGTGAGAAATTATAGTTTCAACTGTTATATTTGTTATCAGTTGGTCTTTTGAACATACAGTTACTCACTAAAGTTTGCAAAATCTTGTTTCTTTACCATAAGGTAATGAAGTATGATGTTTGATTTACAACAAAGTGATTACTTTAGTGGTAAAAAATAAAAAATGCAAAAAATTGGCTACTTTTTTTTTATTTAATTATCCATATTTTGCATTTCCATGAGTATAATGGATGTTAACAATGGAATTTTAGAGGCAACAAAATTGGTAGTCAAAACATCCAATCTCTATGGGTCAAATGGGTTGGGTCAGATTGGGCTGACTAATTTTATGTGTAATTAATGTGTTAAATAATTTACATATATCAAATTGTTACAATAATAAATTTAATCGATTTTAAAGGTTTTATGCATTTGTCTCTTATCCTTTTCACTAATCTTTTAGGTTAATCGGTTTGACATTTTAACACGTATATATGGGTCAAAATTGCCGCCTCTAGAAAATATATATCTAATAGAATTTTTCTGATATATGCCTGAATATATATTTGTTTTTCTTCAAACAGGGTGAAAACCCGAAGAAACCTGGGGCCCCACACAATGTCCGGCTTTACTCAATCGCATCGACACGATATGGGGACTCGTTTGATGGAAAAACCGCGAGTTTGTGTGTTCGAAGAGCGGTTTATTATGACCCGGAGACAGGAAAAGAAGACCCGTCCAAAAATGGTATTTGCAGCAATTTCCTTTGTGACTCAAAGCCTGGAGACAAAGTTCAAATAACAGGTATGCACTTCATAGGACCGTTCAAATTAATTATAATAATATATATATTTATTAACTAGGTTATTTTTATTGTAAAAAAACTAAATCATCACCATGCAAACTGTGTTTACATACATAGCACGAGTTTTTTAGTATTTTTTTTTAAAGATTTTACATTCAATTTTATGACTTCGGTTAAAACAATTTTAAAAAACCCACAACTAGTTTTTTAAATTATTTTTGTAAAAAATGTAGAAATTTACATACAAAAAAAACATGTAACATATGCAATACAACGTGTTTCAAATGTAAAATATTTAGTAACACATGTAAAACAACATGTTACATATCTAAATGTATGCTCAAAACCAATATTTTTTTTATGCTTTGCATATTTAAAAAAAACGTTTTATCAGCGCTTGTTTATTTTTTTTTTTTCATAAAAAGTTACTAAAATACCCCTAGAATCTACCTTTTTTTATAAATCTTTTTTTTTATAATTTTATATAAGGTTTGAATTTTCTCACCTCAAGGGGGTTTGCTTTTTATACTTTCCCTTTATATATATATATATATATTATAAATCATCATTAGCAAGTTATTTTTTATAAATAATCGGCTTGGATCAGCTCGTTTACAACCCTATATCAGTATCAACACTCTATTTACATTTTATTTGAAATCGATATCAAACGGTTGAACCCTAAATTTCAAATAACATTGGCAGGCCCGTCTGGAAAGATCATGCTTTTGCCTGAAAACGACCCGAATGCAACCCACATTATGATTGGTACGGGGACGGGTGTCGCCCCGTTCAGAGGCTATCTTCGTCGGATGTTCATGGAATCCGGGCCCACTTACAAATTCAATGGACTCGCTTGGTTGTTTTTAGGGGTTGCTAACAGTGACAGTTTGTTGTATGATGATGAATTCTCCAAGTATCTTGCAGACTACCCTGATAACTTCAGGTATAGATGTTGCAAGATCAACGATTCGGGTAACGGGTTTGGGTTAAAACGGGTCATTCTTTTAGTACGGGAACCTACCAACACTTCTTATATTCATGTTTTTAATAAGATACAAGATTGTCCTGTGTTTTGTAGAAAATAACAGGTTTACCAAAATCTGTCAGTTTTTCTGTTAGATTAGGGTGAAATGACCAAAATACCTTTTGACTTTCAAAATAGTCAAAGTAAAAGGGTATTTTGGTCATTTCATCCTAATTTTGATAGAAAAGTTAACTCAATCTCGGCTTATTACCCGAACGTGTTACTTCAAAGTCAAACCCTAAGTACTGAAACATGTAACTTGCGCAAACCACAAGGAACATCTTTGTTACTAGTTCAAGAAATTATAAATGGTTAATAAGTTAATTATGAGTTCGTATTAATGCATTTTGTGGCGTTTGACTTTAGGTTTGACCGAGCACTTAGTCGAGAGCAAAAGAACAAAAATGGAGGGAAAATGTATGTGCAGGATAAAATAGAAGAATACAGTGATGAGATATTTAAGTTGTTGGATAATGGGGCCCACATTTATTTTTGTGGGCTTAAAGGAATGATGCCTGGAATCCAAGAAACATTGAAAAGGGTTGCAGTTGAAAGAGGTGAAAATTGGGATGAAAAACTGTCACAATTGAAGAAAAACAAACAGTGGCATGTTGAAGTTTATTGATTGATTGATTTACTTGCAATTGTTTGGTTGAGAATTTGAGGAAACTTGTGATATCATTTGAATAGGTTTTTAACCAGATTGTCTTTTTCATTAAACAAAATAAAAATGTGATAATCATCACTCACTTTCCTTTGGATTCAATCTGTTTTGTATGATTAGCAGGGTTTCCTTCTAAAGAATTAAGGATTGTTTTTGCTTTATTTTATTATATTATTATTTTTAGAGTTATTTACATGGATAGTACATGTGGTTGCATGATATTTAGTTTTGGTCCTTAGGATTGAAAAGTTATGGTGTGGTCCAATAGTTTGCATGTTGGTATAACTTTTGGTCCCTCCTAGGGGTATACTTTTTGTTTATGAATGGGGAACAATAGTGTTACAAATGTGCAAACTATTGGATCAAAAGTGTTATAAATGGGCAAGTTATTGGACTAAAAGTGTTACGAATGTGCAAACTATTGTGGCAAACTTGTTATTTTTCAATCCTAAGGACCAAAACTAAAATCTATACGGACCACATAGACAATCTTTGTAATTAATTCTAGCTTGTAATGTCAAAAGTTTGTGTTTGGCTGGTTTTTTATTTAACTAGATTTTATTTATGTGTAATTAATTATCTTCAAACATCTTAATTTGAATATAATTCAAGTTATATAGTTTTTGTTTTCATTGATTTGGTGTTATACAAACTTCACTAAAAGATATCACAACTTAAGTTTGATAAATTTTCTTTTTATTTTGTTTGGACTTTGTATATAACTAGAAATTAGCCCGTATGTTGTGGCGGGATGAAGGTAGAAAGTAGAAACTGTTTGGAAGTTTTAACGACATTACATATATATATATAGCTCACCAAAGTAATCTTATACATAACAGAAACTTAATCGCATGCAGAGACACAAAAAACAACAATTTTTTAAAAAGAAAAACACATTGCGGCTTGTTAAACCACTCGGTAATGTTACTTTATAAAAATGAAGCTGAAAAAAGTATTTTCAGTCGAAGACAATTAAAGCTGTTAAAAAAGAAACTTTAAAGCATTAAGACCTATGTGTTATAACTTATGCCTAACACGTTGCTTTGTAAACATGAGCTAGCATTTAAACGACCAAATCACTAAAAAAAGTTAAATGAAAGTAAAATATTCAAAAGTAGTAAAAAAACATATATTCCAACCTTCGGATTCAAACTCATTAGTCATTACTATCATGTTCAAATACCAAATATCTAACGACTTTTACCGCCACCAAATCAAATCACAGATAAAGATGGTATATCAACAATGAATAAAGAACTCTTATCATCAACAAAATAAACAAGACAAAAAGTAAACACATAGGGTTGTTTGTTTTACAATTAGCATACAATTAATTATAAAGCTCCAAAGTAAAAACTCATTTTTGTTTTACAACAATGATAGATATCCATTTTTACACCACAAAATCACAAAAAAAAAGTAAAAAACCATATGGTTTCATCAGGTGGCTAAGTGGTTGGGTCAACTATCGAACCATGTGGGCTCATGTGGCTAAGTGGTTCGGACAACTATCAAACATGGTGTGCCACATAAACGCTCTTGAAAGAACCATTTCAAGCTCTTGATGACTCCAATTATTTGTTGGTAAATGTTGAAGAAACATCACCATTTCTTGAAAATCAAGCTTTAAAAGCTTGTCAGACCACTGCATTATATGATTTGAACCGGTTTTTGTAAGCCAGGGGTAGAATGGTAATTTCAAGTTTTTGGGAATTATAGATGGCTTACCGTTAGAAGAAAACTCGCAAATATGTACACAAGGAAGTCTGGTAAAGCGTCGCCTTCAGCAAGATACGTGTCCCATAAACGTGTAACGAGATTGAAAGGAATCTGTAGAACACAAGAAGGGTATTTTAGTCAAGTTTGGATTAATAATAATGTCGGGTTTTGGGTATGGAAGCAGACCTCGCGTATTAGAAGACAGTTGAACCAGCGGAATGCAAATTGAAGAAACTCGAGCCCTTGCTCGTCAATATGCTTTGCGACGGGTTCTAAAATAAAAATAAAAAAAAAACAATTTATTATTAATAGTCATACATATGAATAAATTTGATGCACTTTGACTTTTGAATAAAGGTGGCAATTTACCCGTTTACTTATAAAGGTCGATTTGGATTAGTATAGTTCAAAAAGTTCAAAAAGTCGTGGCTCGTGGCTCACTCGAAGATAGCTCGTTATATATTATATATATTTTTATACATATTTACTAAGTCATTTTTTAATGGTTAGTTTTATTGAAAAAAAAAAATTATAAAGAAGGAACTAGAATCGAATTAAAAAAATGCTAACAAACTTGCTCGAGCTTTTAAAAGAAAAAAAAATTGTTTAAAAAAATTTGTGACTTTTGTATGAGTTTGGCTCGACTCAGCTCGTTTATACCCCTAATTTGAATTATGTTTTATATCTGATTGATCAAACAAGTACAAAAAATAGCTAAAAATCCAACTTTTGGATTCTTGTATGAGTAAATTGAGTGTTGTAACATATGATTGTCAATGATATTAATTCAATGAAAATCCAATTGTCAAAAAAAAAAAGACATAGGAGGTTTCAAGCAATTGATATGCATTAATAATAATTTTAATAATCCCATTTGGATGAATTTCAATCTGTTTGATTCCCATATTAGTTAAATAATTTTATTTGCCCTATTTGACCCGTTAAGGAAAAACCATAATCCAAATTAACCCATTCATAACTAAACGGGTCAACCGCAACCTCTACTAAACATACGGTACATGACATACAAATATAGAGAAGATGAAAAGGGCATTACCGTCAATTCGCCTGACAAGTTCCTTGAGTTTAAAAACTAGCCTTTGAATCCCGGGTTGAGCAAATGTATAATGATCTTGCATACCATCAAGCAACTTTGATAAACACCAATAACAATCAGCTTCAACATCTGAAATCTTTTCAGAATCTAAATCACCAATTGACCAATTTTCAATACTTCCTTCCAAATGTTCCGACAAAAAAACTACTAAAAAAGGCGTTGCAAGATCGTTTATTCCCTGCACATATCCACTTGCAGGATGCCTGATTGCCCTGAAATTACAAAAAAAAAATTACATTAAATTAAAAAAAAAAAGAAAAAATAATATTAAAGTATACTAGAAGACCTGAAATAGTGAATTAAGGGAGCCAATTTCGACTCTTTTACTTGCAGATAATGAGGTCAATTGGGTAATTTCTATCTCTAATGAGCTACATGGGTATGATTTTCTAATAATTAGCTGTAAAATATAGGTTGTTGAAATTCACCTAATGTGTAATTTTAATAAATACAACCTCTTAAATAGTTACATCAATATATTAAAAATAATATATTAGATCATTAGTGAAATAATATAATTTTGTAATCGTAGATGACATTTACTATTTAGTTATAACTCATAATTTTTAATGAGAAGTGTTTTAGCGAACCCAAGCGCAACCCATTTGACCCGTATTAAAAACTGAAAAGTTAGCCAAATGACCATTTTGCCATTGCTACTTCAGTATATTTGTTATTTGATGCACTATTAAATATTGTCACAGGGATTATAACAGCAAATAAGCAATTATCATATACGACAAGTTTCATGTTTAATTTGGTTCTCAATTAATGTGGACAATTTTCAAGCCAAAACAACTGGAAACAGAATTTTTTGCATCACACGTGTTTCTTTAAGCACGTGAAAAATTAGAAAAAATGATACGGGAAACAGAAATTTAACTGCAAGGGTGACATAACTGGCATTAATGCATTATTGACTCACATCAAGGTCAAATTGGTAATTATAAAAAAAATAAAAAATCTAACCATGTGTAGAGTATGCGTTCCAAAGATTTCTGCACTGCTGCTTGTTGGAAGAAAGTGACATCTGGCACAGTTCTTGGACAATCAACCGCAATCTAATATGAAAAAAGAAAAAATAAATCAAATTGTTCACCAAAAAAAAACTCATGCTAAAAAAAATCATATATGAAATACAACATAGATCAACAGATGAAAAGAGTCAAAGACAAAAATTATACTATACATGTGTATATAATCTCATATGTGATTATAATATTATATATATGTGTTTGCGGTTGAGTATAATACCTGTCGAAGCATATTAATCTCTTCATCGGTGCGTTCATTATCTGAAATATCATAATATTGAGCAACGCAATCAAAGTATTCGCTGCGTTTTCTTCTTAAAACTCCATCCCTTCTATCTGAATTAGGTGGTGCATATCCCTGTTGTCAGTTTATATTTAATTTAAACTTAAATAAAAGTAATAGCATTATGTTATAAAAATGTAATTCAAGTAAGCGTGTAACAAAATAGAAAAAAACCCACTATGTAAAAATGTAAATAAATAAAAAATCTAATTATTTGGGTCATAATACTATTGCAACGTCTACAAAGATAAATCTTATCAGAGGTAGCAATTTAACCCATTAATTTACAAATGAATAGATTTAATTAAGGAGAAAATGGGTCAACGGGTAGAGTAGGACAAACGGGTCAAATTTATTAAAATATGTTCAAATGCATAGACCTTGTAGTCAATTATATAAAATACTATTATTAATGTGATGATATAGGTTTGGAATTATATTGAACACTTTAAATATTTATTAAACTTAAAAAAGGGTATGCGGACCAACCCGACCCAATCATTTTTACCTGTACTAAAAAAGTTGCCCGTTTTGACCCGGTTGACTTATTTACCTAACCAGCCTATTTTACCATTTGTAGTCAACATCAAAGATTAAAAGTGCCACCATGCATTAATAAATCATTAATCTACACAAACTTTATAGAAATAAGAATAATGCATGTAGTTATTAAATTATGTATGTGTGTGTGTGTGTTTAAACTAATATGCAGAAATCAAGAATCCAAAGTAGGCCATTGCACTATAACAATAAAAAAATACATCATTTTTAATATTTACACCAAAAAAGAGAAAAAAAAAAAAAAAGGAATAGGTCAGCCTTTTGCATGATTCTTGAAATTCGTGATGGGGTGTTTGAATTTGTGTTTTAAATCTTATTGTCTGATTACTGCGATTTGAAGTTGCAATAATTAATATTGGATGTTTGGATAACATATTATGTTTACTTATGATCACTTTATGAAAATTAACTTCATTCCCGCTTCAACAAATTTATCTATGTAAGGGTAAAATAACCTCCTTTTGTTAGACTTTTACTTCCATTTCACAAACCGCCTTTGCTATTTTCACTACATAAAGAATGTACTTTTTGGTCATTCTATCTTTTAATTTCTTTAATAATCAGATTTTCTGAATGCACAAAATCTGATTATTCGATTATTACAACTTCAAACAACATAAGAACATCCAAACACTGACTTTATTCACTTAATTAACACACATCCAATAACACTTACCAAACAATAGCACACACAAAATAAACAAATAAATACTTAAATAAATAAATAAAAGATTAAGCTTACCAAGAGAAGCCTCCAAACATTAGGGCGAAGATAAGGTGGCACACCACTCCAAGCTAACTCACGCAATTTGTCTGCAAATAATATTCTATCGACTTAAATATACAATCTTTTTTCAAAATCTAACCTAATTATACAAATAAATAAAAACTCCTACTCATATAGACAGTTGAGTTAGTTAAAAGGTCTTAACTTTTATTATCTCACACCATTTAAAATAACTCAAAAACTATAAAAAATTAAAAATTAACAAGTTAACTAGAATTCCATTGTGTGACATTTTGAGTACCTAAAATGACCGTTGTGCCCCCCAAAACTTGCGTGAACTTCATTAACCTAGCAGTATCCGTAGCGCGAGCACCCATCACAAATCTTGGAGCTTCATTTGACTTATCTTCGGGATTTGACATCGATGGTTTCAACTTATTACGACTTGTACTAGTATCGGGTTTATTTATATGAACTTGATCCTACAAAAAAATAAAAAAAATAAATACATTACAAAAATAAAGATTACAGTTTTAGTTACTAATCTTCTCAAGATTAAATAACCCTAAATACCTCGTTGTGATCATCAATTTGTTTATTTGGTGGACTATCGATTTCTGATGGGCTTCGACTAACGCGCGGTGAGCCCAATATTGCACCATCTGGTGGATCTGATCTTCTGGTTATTAACACTTTACCCGGAAAACTACGACCCTTTAACAACCTGTTTACATACAACAATTTAAAGACGTGAAAAATATAGTATAGAGTTACATATTATATAAAAACTATGATCAAAATTGACATGTTTGATGGTAAAAAGTCAAAATTAGAGTCTTGGAACAGATACATCTTAATACAAGCCCTAGAACTCAGAATCAATTCACTACACATCAAATTTACGAATCAATGCAAAAACGAAAGTGAATTGCGCATTGATTTGTAAAGACAGAAGCTAATTGATAGCAAATAAGAGCAAATCGTCGACATTTATATGAACATGGGGTAATCGATATGTAGTAAATCATTATCATTAACATTTTAACCTGCAGATCCAAAAGTACTGATATCACAACGATCATAAAAGGATAGTAATTTAAATTGATCAAATAAACGACATGTTCGAATGGGTTTCCATAAAGATCAGTTAAAAAGTGATTCAAAATGAGAAAGCTTGCAAATTTGAATCTGGGTATACGATCAGATACATAAAGGAACATACCCTTGAACATTTCTGAGGGTTTGATTGAATCTGGAATCGAGGGTTGTGATGTGAGAATTAGTCGGAGAGGTGTCTTGCTTCAGATCTTCTTTGCTGTGACTGTTGTTGCTCTTCATCGTTTGATGGCAACAACCATGGTGGTTCGTCGTTCAATCGGGCCTTTTTTAGACCCAAAGATGCAAAAATTCAAGTTCATCATTGTCTTGATTAATTTTCATTTCCATCCCCTCATATTTGGATTTATTGCTGTTACCCCCTTCTCCTCCTCGAAGGCCATTACAAAGTTTTAAACAACATAACCTAAAACATGTTAAACCTCATGATCCCATATTACGATTCCTGTGATTAAGGGCTGTTTGACAACTTTTGAATGGGTTAGTGCTGAACCAGTAAAAAGTCTGAATCATTAAGTGCTGAATCAGTAGGAGGTCTAAACCATTAAGATGTAATATAATGCTTAACCATTCAAAGGAAAATGTCTGACCAATTCATATAAGGAGGTCTTAACCATTCAGAGGCAAATGTCTTAATCATTCAGGCATCTGTTCATGAAACAAACAGTCTGAATCATTAAGTGTTGAACCATTAAGAGCTTGCTAAGAGATAAACAAACAGCCACTAAGAATACATACATTTAGGGCAAAATTCATAACAAAAAAAAAACACATTACATACTTATTAGGGATACAAATCTTGAAAAAAAAACATTACATGCATATTAGAGAATTCTTCATAAAAAAAACCACCTAAGTACGATCGTTCTAGACATGTATAACTAGACCAGCTCCTCTTACTCCAACCTATCTCTGCCACACTCAACATGAAAATTGAGGTTCAAGTTGTTCCAGAACCTCAACACCAACCGGAATTGCAACCAGAGCTGGCCTTCACTTGCAATCAGTCACATTCTGAGTACAACAAGATTCAACAACATTATTAGGGTTTAAAGACTATAAAATCCGATCAAAACACACAGATTAGAACCCGATTTGGGTTTACTAAAACAATCGATCGTGAATAAAGGACAAACTTGTGAGGTGTTGGCTTTCCATCATGTCACACCCTGCCGGTGGCGGAAACACCGGCGTGACCTCATGATTGCTCAATAGCTCAATGGTTACTAATAATA
>WOUH02000009.1:1810147-1821866 GCA_009936405.2 Stevia rebaudiana
TGGTAATATTTCATTCACATAAATATTACATTACAGATGGCGTATAGCCGGTTTACACATAGTCAAAGGTCGGAAATCGATCGGTTGACTGCCGGAATTTGGCCAGTCGTTACAAACACTATTATTAGTATTATTATTTTCTCTCTTATATACACCCACAGAAAATTATAGAGATACTCTATATGTAGAACATCTCTATCCAAAAAAACTCCAAATTTTAAAAATAGGGAATGGGATAGAGAATGAGTTGTAGATGCAAATTAACCCAAAATTTTTATAATTTAGATATAGAGAGTAAACAGAGAATGGGTTCTGAATTCTCTCAAGGTGAGGTGCCACTTTTGTAGACGGTGAAGTTAAGTGATACAATGTGCTACTACCCCTAAGCATAGATGACCAAAGCTGAAATTTTATCTTTCCTATACGTATAGATTTTTTTATTTTTATTTTTATATATTATACAAATAGTCTCTGTATATTAATTTTTAGTAATGACATGAAGAATCCTTATTTTTTCAACTAAGATGGTATCTAGATCATTTTACTTTATATAAGTTAGTTTTAGGCTTAAAATGGTTACAAAATCAATCATAAACCTGTAAGACTTCATATCTAATGGTGTAACGTAGATTAGGGGTGTGCAAAAATCTAAATTAATTGAAAATCCAAACATAACAAAAAACAGAAAATAACTACAACCGACATTTTCAATTTGGTTTTTGGTTATTCATTTCCTAAAAAGAGGAAAATATTAAAACCGAACCGGATGCATTTAATTTGATATCCCATATATTTTTCATTCTATTGCTTCAATAATAATGAAACAATCACCACCCAAAGCTAACATCAATATTGTTGTAGAAGGGCTCTACAAATTCAGGATACATACATAACACACATGAATCAAAAGTAGGACAGACAAGAAATTAACACCTAAAAATGGTAGCATAAACTGGATCCAAAGAGCATCAATTATCTTGCCAAAGATTAACTAGCAATGGAGAAGATAGTTTACAATTTGCAAACTAAAAAGGGATGTATATCTCGTCTGTCATTTCCATTTATTCGATCCATTATAAGTACAATTACTTTATAAAAAAGGACTCGAAAAGCAACTTGACCCACTAACCACAAAATTAAATGAAAACTCCAAATTCAAATACAATAAAAAGTGTGATGGGTGCTGCCACCACATCCCTTTAACTTAATTTTTATGTGTTTTAATTTCGGAAGTCATACGTGGGTTTCTTTTATGTATTTAACCGTGTCAATGTTACTTTCGTATAAATAATGAAATCTAGTCATACGTGGGTTTCTTTTATGTATTTAACCGTGTCAATGTTACTTTCTTTTATGTATTTAACAATGAACTTAATTTCTAGTTTAATATTCTATAGATCGTATAAATAATGAAATCTCTACTTTAGTTTGTTTAAACTTGGTTTTGATTTGAGCTTTTAATGATACGATCTAGAATAATTTAGAATTTAATAACTGTAAGTAAAAGTAAAATGAGTTTCAAACGAAACAAAGTATAAGAAGTAGCATTGTAAACTTTT
Organism: Stevia rebaudiana; assembly: GCA_009936405.2. Taxonomy (NCBI): domain Eukaryota; kingdom Viridiplantae; phylum Streptophyta; class Magnoliopsida; order Asterales; family Asteraceae; genus Stevia; species Stevia rebaudiana. The sequence goes on from WOUH02000009.1 coordinate 1,811,707, forward strand.
GGGTCAAATGTACACATTTGTGAACAAGGGCATTTCATGAGAATCACTCGAAAAGCAATCGGTGAAATTTGGAAAATTGAGTTGTGTTCTCACCTTGATTCGATTCTCTCTGCTCTTTGTTAATGCTGAAATACATCTTCATACTTCGATCATAACAGTTTCGATCCTAAATTTCAGTAAGTTTATCAATTTTTCTCCGTTATTTTGATTACTTTCGATGTAAATGGAGTATCAGTACTTGAAATCTTAAGCAATAGAAGCCTCTTATCACAAATTTCGTGAACGTTTATGCTCAATGCAAGAATTGTTGCGATATGGACCTCGTAACAAATCCCTATTTCCTTTTTGATTGATTTAGAGGTATCGTATACGAAGTTTTGCTGTTTTTTCGTCATTTTTGTTAATTTATAGCATGATTCTCGTTTATACTCTGAAAATTTTAATTTCTGTAAGTTTGGAGTTGATTTATTTTTTTCAAACAGGTATAGAACCCTTAATTCCATAGAAATACTGGAAAATGTTGAAGCTTATATCTCATAATTATGTATCTAAAATGCTAACTGGTCTACTATTGAACTATAATACTGGATAACAATTCTAGGGTCATGTATTCACGTATTCCATTTGTTTATGTATTCTCTTTATCTTTTATTAACTTAATAAAATACTGTTCTTGCAGTGGATTTTGAGGTGGATGATGATGTTAATGGTGAGGTATTAGTCAATTCTGTTGATTTGGAAACCAGCAGGACTATTGATGATGATGATGATGGCATGATAGGATGTTCCATTGGAGGGGTATTTCAGGAAGATCATGACATAAAAATTGATCAAGATGATGATTCAGAAAGAGGTATGGATCCCTTAGATCTGCCACCATCAGTCAATACCTCGTTTTTAGGTGAAGAACCGTATTTAGGTCAGGAGTTTGAATCAGAAGCAGCAGCACACGCGTTTTACAACGCGTATGCGACACGCGTGGGATTTGTGATTCGTGTTAGCAAGCTTTCTAGATCAAGGCGCGATGGAACCGCGATTGGTAGAGCTCTTGTATGCAACAAAGAGGGTTTTAGAATGCCAGATAAGCGTGAAAAAGTTGTTAGACAAAGGGCGGAGACGCGAGTTGGTTGTAGAGCAATGATTTTAGTTAGGAAAGTAAGTTCTGGAAAATGGGAAATTACTAAATTTGTCAAAGAGCATACTCACCCGTTGACACCTGGCAAAGGGCGTAGGGACTTGATCTTTGACCAATATCCGGTTTGTTAAATTCTTACTCAATCTGCTTTGTTTCATTTACCGTATCTTTCTTGTTATGCATATGTGTTATATACTTATATTCATGAATCGCCTTTATTGGTTTTTAAACTTTTATGCGAACAGTTTTGAAAAAAAATCTGTACAAAGTCAAAACCAGTCTAAATAACAGTATACATCTAACTCTAATAAATGATTCCAAATAATGTCACATGTCAACATCATAATGTTTTGAATTCTTTATATTTTTTAGTTTATCTTAAATTATACAATAGATTTAATTTTCAAAATTATTTAAATTTATTATTATCTAATTAAGTATTTATCCTTTATATTTAAAAGAGTAAATTGCACTTTTTATCCATGAGATTTGCGATACTTTACAGTTTCAGTCTACCGTTAACGAAAACCGTCCCTAACGTTTCAAGTCTTAAAATTTTTCATCCCAAACAGTTCAAGTCTTAAAAATTTCGTCCCTGCTGTTTCAAGTCTTAACGGTATTCGTCCCTAACGTTTCAAGTCTTAACGGTTTTCCTGGCAGAATTTGTTAAAGGTGGACTGAAACTGTTAAGCATTGCGAATCTCAGAGACGAAAACCGTAGTTTACTCTATTTAAATTTTATATTTTATTTTTTCTTTAATTTGTATAACTACCAACTAAATTTTAAAGAATTTATATCTAAAAGGTTTCCAATGAATAATTCTAAAACCCCAAACCATAAACATCTATTTTTTTTAAGTGTTCACACATAGTAACTTAATATATATATGCAATGATTCAATGATAAACATTTTAAGAGTTGATTATATAAACCCGTGTAATACATGGGTTTTAACTTTAAGCTAGTAATCTATGATGATAGAGAAGTTGATGACTATTTTTAGTTTGACTAAAACATTAAAATCACTTAAAGAACCATGAGTCATAATATATATTTTAATTAACTAAAGTGTTAAATGATTGTAAGAACCACTAAACTAAAAATCCAAAAGAAGAAACACTAATTCTAATAATTAATTAAGTATCATGTCACATTCCTCAAGTTGAACCCTGACTTAACACTGATTTCCTAACTCTGTCTATAAAATTAAAGAAACTGATCTGAGCAAACTGAAATTGAAAAAAAAAAAACATTATACCATTGGCATTCAAAGATAATCATTAAAAAACTTCTGGTAAATTAACAATTTAACATCAACATCAAATAATCTGGAAAGCATTGGCACAAAAATTTATTCTGTCTTGATGTTTCTTATATTAAGTGGACAACTTCAAATTATTTCTGTAGAAACATTATTTTTATTTTGTTCATGTTTAAGAAGAACAATCGATATAATTAGATTAGTGATCATTGGAGCTACCATAAGATTCATACCATTTATTTGACACATGTGAATAATCTTGTTTAAAATCAAAATGTATGCTACTATTAAGTTTTATAAACACTTTACAATATCAAATATACAACAATATATACAAATGTGCAAAAACTATTACATTTGATATTCTTTTATCTCTTCAATGTAATAGTTTTATGCACATTTGTGTATAACAATTAATTGACTACCGATAAATGTTTGGTTATAAAGTTAAGAAAATATTTTTAAGAGAAACTAAAATATATATCATTTTAAAATAAGTTTAGAAAAACTTAAAAAGAAGTTTAGAAAAATCATTATTTTTAAATATTTTTTATTTGCTTAAGAACTAAAAAAATTATTTAAAGTAACTTAATTTTTGGTTATAAACCATTAGTACATTAAGAAAATAATAAAAATATAAATATTAATATCTTTTAAAAAATTACAGGAAACACCCTTTAGGGTTTTTAAAAGTTACATGTTTCATCCTTTATTATTTAGGGGCATTTTGGTCAATTTTTTAAAATTTAACAGAAAAACTAACGTCTGTTAGCTTGAAGGACGTAAACTGCAACAACTATTTAAGATAAAGGATGAAATCAAGACTTTTTAAACACAAAGGATGAAACCGGCAGTTCTATATATATCTAAAGGATGTTTTGTGTAATTTTGTTACAAGTTTAAGGTATAATATAAAACACTGTTTAAAGTACAATCATAAAAAGAAAGGGTCAACAGTTTATCCAAACCCAACTTGTTTAGCTAAACAGGTTTGACCCGAACCCATTTAGGTCTAAACCCAAACCCATGAAATTTCGTGTTGGAATTTGAGATTTCTCAAATCCGAATTCAAGTTATATAATTGCATCTTACTAATGTGTTTAAGTCTGTTTATTGTAGAATGAACATGATAAAATTCTGGAACTTTCACAACAGCTGGCGGTTGAAAAACGAAGAACCGCAACATACAAAAGACAGTTGGAAATGATAATTGAGCACATTGAAGAACACAATCAGTCTTTATCAAAGAAGATTAAAGACATTGTAAACAATGTGAAGGAAATGGAGGCCAATGAGATGCAATCTCATAGATAGTTTTTCTATTTCTATTTATTTATAAAGTCTAAAAATCAAAATATTAAAAAACTAGTATCATTTTTGGTGTTGCTTGTTTTTATTTGCAACTTTGATCATAGGTACAGATTTTTACAAATTTATTTTCAAGTTAGTTTTGTAAAGCTGTGAATGTTATAGAGACATTTTAAGGGTGTATACTATGTCTTTTTGGGGATTTTGATGTCCCTTCAAATTATAATAATTAGCTTCATCTTTTGGCTTGAGAAATAGATCATAATATCATTTTACAATAATGTAGATATTTTGACACACAACTTAAGAGGTTTTATACTTCTGATTTTTTAATATATTTGGGGAATTTGAAGATAGCAAATGAAGGTAAAGTTATGGGTGGGTGATTAAGTTATTGGGACAATTTGTGTCCACTGTCTTTCTAGTTGGTTATTGTACTAGGTATCGGATATAACCATAACCATTGTGACAAACATACGTGGACGCATCTTTTACGGGCTGTTTGGTTCATGGATTTATCGAGAATTAGAACTCGCATTGGTTGGTTCATCAATTTATCAGGAATTTTGGTTCATGGATTTATCAAGAATTAGAGCTCGAATTGGTTGGTTCATGAATTTATCACGAATTGAAACTAGAATTGAAAAATATTCAGTACAAAAACGTGTTTGGTTGACACACATTGGAATTTGAATTGCAATAAACTCCATTTAATGGATTCAACAATCGTTAAATGTTTGAATTCCAATTGAAATCATTCAAGTAGACAAACATACCCTCAAAATTCTTCTAGAAACCAAATAATCAAATAGGCAAATACCATACTTAATTCATTTAAACAATCCCTTATAATTCAATTACTTGCAACTATACCTAGTAAATCATACTTATATCAAAGCTATTAGCAAAGGTTTAAGACAGTTAAAATGTAAGCAAACCTTAGCTGTATCATTAGAAAAAGAAATATAGCTTCCAAAGAGACCCTTATATCCAAAATCAAACAAACTAATAAACAACAAACAAACTATTTCAAACATATAAAAACTAGAAAACTACCCAAAAAATCATAGGAGAATAAGTAGGTAACATGTGTGATAATTCAATTACTTGAAAGCACCTTAAAAAAGAAAAAAACATAAAAACTCAACACATGCATATGTAGAAGCTTTAGATTAATATAGTTAAAACAACCTAGAAAGGATATCTTCAAATTAGTTTAATTAACACATCCTAAAATGTTGGTCTTAAAAAGGTGCATATAAACAAAAAACTACTCCATCTGTCAAGTAACCCAACAAATTTCAACCAAAATTCTACACAACCAAACATATCTACTCAATCCTTTGACCCATGATTGTTGACATCTGAACCATGTTCTTTTGGGCTCATTGAGTTTCTTGTTTTCAAATCACCACTTTGTGACAAATGTCTTTCTTGCTGCTGTTGCTGATGGTGGTGGAGTTGTTGCTGCAATTGGTGGAGTTGGTGTTGCTGCTGCAACTGATGCTGTTGTTTATGTGATTGAATCTGAAGTTGCTGAAACTGTTGTGCGGTTAACATCGTGTTCATCGCTTGGTTTTGGGAGTATAATGGTTGGTTTGATCCAAATGATTGAGGAAAGTTCATCATGGGTCCATTTGCAAGGTTTTGACCCGTTACAGCTTTCAGATGTTGGATTTCCTCTTTTAGTGCATCGTTTAAAGCTTCACGAAATAATACCATAAAACAATGAAACATGGTTAAAAAATAATTTTCAAAAACTAATGAGAGAAGACAAATATAAAGATTGGAACACAACTTATTATCATCTTCAGCATAAAACAAGTCAGAGTTAACAATTTTGACTGATTTACTTACGAATGGGTTGACTTGGCTTGTGTTTTATCTCAAACGGGTCAAATCAGTAAAAGTTAGCTAACAGGAGAACGGGTTGATATTGAATGGTTTGAAAGTCATCTGGAATAACAACCTCCGAAATTGTTTTATTCAAAGAGTCAGATTATTACTGTGATATATAGTTTCTGTAATTATTAAATTGAAGTGTTGAACAATAATTAATTAGGAGCAATAGTTAAACACGAAAAATAGATCATAATTATCCTTTAGTAGACTAATTATTTTAGAACTAATTAAAATACTAATTATAAATAGTACCTTTCAGAAGTTACTAGTAAACAATCTAAAAATGAGTATATATATTTTTTACTTTGATCAGCTTAATAATTAATTTGATAGTTGAGAGACCAAGAAAAGATCAAGTTTTATTGTAGCACACTTCAATTAGGAGGTAAATGACATTTCTATGTCTTAGTGAGTAAGATCTAATAAAGATATTAGACATTTTAAATAATTTTTTATCACCTAGAAAAACACTTATTGATGCATCATAATCACACAGTTATAGTTTCTTGATAAATGAAATTAAAGCTAATGCTTAAAAAATCTAGATCTAGCCCCTACTTAAAATAGAAAACTGATAACAACTAGTTTTATAAAAAGTGTTAAGTAAATTTAAAATAGGGGTTGAGTGATCTATATAATAGTAAAAAAAAAACTTGTTCTAACTGAAAAACCAAAAAAAAAAAAAAAAATCTTCACTGGAAGAGTTATATCTCACTGTGCAGTTTCTCATCTACTACATCTCATTTAGATATTATAATGTCTTGTACATATCACCTTAATAAACTTTTGTCCTTTTTTTCAATAAACAGAACGAAATAGACTGTAAAATGGAAAAAAACTAAAATAATAACCAAAATATTTGATAATGTATTAAACGATATGTTCCATCGACCCGTTTTGACCTATTACCCAACCTACCCATTTTTGCCACCTCTAGCATAACAGTTAATAAAAAGCTATAAAATTTAAAAAATTCTCTAGCTAAATAATATTTTGATAGCTCTTTTGTCACAAACTGCAGTTTTAAGTTATAGATCAATTACTAACTTGGTCATGTTACACAGTTTAAAGTGAATGATTATTGCAAAAACTTACCATCTTGCAAGTGAACCTGTTGCTCCATGGTTTGTAAACGCAGCCTCAATTCACTGTTTTCAGCTGTCATACAACTCGTATCTCTCTGAAAAAATAGAAAAGAAAAAAGCAAGATCATTTTGTCAAGCACAAAAAAATTATCATTTCAATTCATTTATTTTGCACATAAGGCGACTAATTATATAGTTAAGACATGCTACAAGTGAGACAGGTGATGATCCCACGGGTTATAATTTGGGTAGGTTGGAAAACGGGTCCACGCATTTTACTAGGGGTTAAAACAACAGACAATAAGTTTTTATTCACATATTTAAATGTTAAAAACAATTAATGTGTAAATTATGATTTATGATTATAAAGACTATACTAAAACAATAATAATACTCAAAACTTTTTTAATAAATTAGTTTACAAAGTTAAAAATTTAATTACATAGATGATCTCTATGGTTTCGAAAAAGTTACAGGTTTGTATGGTATGCAATAAAAAATAACAAGTTTGGGTTTGAGCTTTCAATTTGTAACAAATTTGATTATTAAAACTAATTCTGTTAAATTATAATGAAATGATCAAAAATACACTTCGAATTTTTAATAGTCAAAAGTCAAACTTGTTACAAAATTAAAAGCACAAACACCAAATTTGTTACTTTTAAACCTTAAACCAATCAATATCTCAAGGTTTAATGCAATTGACCAATGTATACAATCTGGGTGATTTACAATCCGCTTAACCTAATCTACAGTCTACATGTTTCCATTTTAGTTAAAAGAAAAAGAAAAAAACAATTATCCAAATAGAATTGCTGCATAAAAACTATTTAACAAACCTGCAAAAGTGTGAGTTGAGCAGACAAAGAAGTTGCTTCTGTTTGCAATGTCTGAACTTTTCTTTCAAGCTCTGCAATATATCTCATTTTTCTTTCCTTTGACCTTGCAGCTGACTGCCTATTGGCCAATATCCTAAAATCCAAAATCAATTTAAAAAAAACAAACATATTAGTATATATAATAATGTGAGATGAACAAATATGTAATTAGTACACTGTACAAAAAGGAGAAAAAGTATTTCAATTTCATGATGAGGACAACCACACTTCCAATTGGAGATGACAACTTCAACCAATTGATTAACAAATAGATCTTATTCAGGTCGTGTTTTATCGCTAACGGGTCAAACTTGTAAAACTAAAAAATGACTAAATTGAATGGTCAAATGAGCCAAACAAGTTCAGTGTATTGGGACTCACCCATAATGTATTTTTTATGCAGAAATTCCCTTAAACCATTGCATTAAAAAATTGAATCAATATTAAAAAAAAAATCTAATTTCTTTAAGATATTAAATGCACTAAGTATTTTAAACCCATTACCCAACTTGCCCATTCGCCACCGTACTTTTAACTAATTAAATTCCTTGCATATTTTTTCTGTTAAAAAAAATGTTTCTGCATAGATCAGTCTCTTTGAATTCTTAACAAAGAAAAGAAAAACCATCGCCTTAGTTTATTTACCTTTTTGCCCTTTTTGGGTCAACAAGAGCAAGTTCAGCAAGTTTTGCAGCAGACATCGCTTTCTTAGCATCAGAAGACGTTTCATCATAACCCGAAGTCAGCATTTCGGGCTTAATCGTAGTGGACCCATCCATGGACTGACTATGCTGATGCCTAACTCTGGGTCTTTCACTTGGGCCTGGCCCAAAAGCCTCAGGACCAGGTGCCAAACCTGCAGGAACCTGAACCGCGGTTGAAGATGATTCACCAACCAATGTAGATGTTGCAGATGATGAATTAAACTTATCCATATCAAGATACATCGAAAACAAATCTTCTTCAGTTTCATCAGAAAATGATGGTCCTTCAAATCCACCAACACCAACAACACCAAGATCACTATCAAAACTTAAATCATCAGGTAAAGTGAGAATCTCAGAATGAGCGCGTCGATGACCCAAATTCCTTGGCGGGTTATCAGGCATTTTGCTGACATCATGACTGAATCGACCCGAATCAGGACTCATTCCAAGACCCGCGAATCGACCCGGCTCGTTACCACCCGGTCCAATTGGGGGTAAAGTGGTTGACCCTAATGGTTCGGATTTTACATTGAAGTTGTTACCAGATGGTGGTGAATAAACCGAATGTCTTCCAGATGGAGGGAGTAAACTCGCACTAGGGTTCGGAGATTTGTTATCTTTCTCCATTTACAGAAATTAGTTCCAGATGGTGGTGAATAACCCAACAATTTCACTGATTCTTGATTCTCGATTCGTGTTCGAATTGAAACCCTAATGCACAAAATTACGATATCATTTATTAGGATACATTTCAAGAATCAAGAAACTGCAATGCTAGTGAGTTTAGAACTATAAGATTTGAATGATTGCAAATGAATAATGATCATAAACGTGAAGAAGCAAAGATCTGCTGAAAACAGTAATAAGAAACGTATAATCATATAAAACACAAACCCATCAAGAATTGGGATGGATAAACATGCAAAATCGAGAAGATTCTTACTTTTGAGTGATGGCGTACAGTCGATCTCTTTGAAAATCGATTGCGAGAAAAGGGGGAGGAAGATTGAGTCAAAAGCTTTCGACAATGGTTAAGTCACATGGGAGTCCAGTGGTCTAAAACGCGGAATATCAAGGGAAATGAAAACATAACAAAAATATCTTGTGGTATTTTACCATTTATATGGAGTAAATTGTCATAAATATAAATGTTTTAAAAATCAGTTTTAAATTATACATGATTTAGCTTAGAAATGATTTAATCGGTTTAACCATAACATGTTGTATCAACCGGTTCAATCGGTCTGACTTGTTAAACATTTAATTTCAAAAACTACATCTTCAACTACAAAAGTAATCCAAAAATATATAACTTCATAAAAAAATCTAAAACCAATCCATAATAAAATAAAATAAAAACCCAAAAACAATCCAAAAGTACTAAATAGCTTAAAAAGGTATTTAATAAGTTTATGGCATTAGCGTGTTGAATATATTATGTTGAGTCACTTAGAAGATGAAATTCATTATCACTCCAATGCTGATCAACAAGATAATTATTTTTGTTTCCTATAATATTACGAAATAAGTTTTAGCAATCAATAATCATATCATACTAAAATTAGTTACCAATGCCTTTTTTTTACATGAGAACTAAAACTGATTTACCGGTTCAACCAACAGCTTAGTCTTCGAATGTGTAACACCCCGATTTTCGACACCCGGTTTGTGACCGGTCCGTGAGCGGGTCTGTGTTACTTTAACTGCCGGAAAGGCAGGATCGAGCCCATTGATATATAGACAAACTTAGAATACACGACTTACAGTGTATGTGTATTTTTGTAGTATGGCGGAAGCGTCCTTGAGTGTAGCACTTATCGCACAAGTGCCTAGATAGGTAGCCCATACCCTGGCTAGAATCCAAATACCTGAGATTACATATA
>WOUH02000009.1:1875977-1887858 GCA_009936405.2 Stevia rebaudiana
GGTTTTTGGGGGCGGGAAAGAGTTCGACGAGACGGTTCCAACGCCGCTAAAATGAGTTCAATCGGAGTTTGTTTGAGTCGGTTTATGATTTTTTTTAAAATCCTTTTTAGCACTCTTAGAATAAGCTCCCTATTTAGAATAACCTTACCATACATATATATCTTGTTTTTTGATAATACAATACATATATCTAGTTTTTTTGCACTAGATTTTTTGTAGTAGATTCTTTTATACTATATCACTGTAATAGATTTTTTTAAGTTTAAAAAAAGATATCACAATGATACTTAATCTAAAGAAAGAAAAAACAATTGTTTTTATGGTTTAATTTTTATAAAAAAAATAATGTCATATGAAAAAGTTATTAATGTTTTAAGGAAGTATGGGAAAATTAAAAAAAAGTCAACAAATTACATCAATGTCATTTACTTTTTTTTACCTTAAGCCAATGGATGGCCAAGATTTGTTACTATTGTTTTTTGACATTATCTTATTTCTATTTGATCATTCCCCTATATATATATATAAGAGTTGGTTATAATACAAAGGAAATTTTTCGTGAGAAGCGTATGAAATATTCTTAGTCTTGAGAATACAGTACACGTATTTCTTCTTTGTTTCACCAGCTAACATTGACAAGTTAATGACACTTGCTAGCTGCTATAAGTGGTTAAAAGTTAATTTATCAAAACACTAAGTTATTGTCTTGTGAGTTGTATATTAAGGTAAATCTAAACTGAAACTCTTTTGTTATCGAATTTGATATGCTTTATTTTTTTTTATATTATTATATATTTTTTTTAATCTTTTTGGTATCCAGATTGAACTCTTTTTGCGCATGCTAATTTTTTTTTTATAATTCTTGGTAGCTAAATTACATCACGGGCATCTGTCCAATGCGGATAGCAATAGAGACTGGGTCTTGACTATATCTACCGCTTTGTCACTTGTAAGTTATGTTCTTGATTTATTTTTTATTTTTTATTTATAAATGTTAATATAAAATTAGCAGGGGGATTAAATAATTAAAATCTACAGTTTATGATTTCTGGAAGTTATAAAGCTGGTTTTTATTATGCATTATAAAGACACTGCAATTTGCCATTGCAGATTTGCAGTTGGTTTGTAAGCCCAAGTTTTTTTTTAAACCCAAGAAAATTATTTAAAATAATTAATATCTGTTTCTAGCTAGACCTTGTAACTTCACTTTATTTATAATAATCATCTCTGAATTCTTATGTTTACTAGAATCAACTTTGGAAATTCATTTTTTTGTATGCCACAAAATTGCAATGCACTTTTCTCAAATGTTCTACATTGGTCATAATCTTTGTTTAAAAATGCGCTCATTGCAAGTGTGTAATACGATGATGCAATGATGAGATCGCCCATTGCACATCACACATCGGCTTTTGTGATCAAAACGCATTAATTCGCGGCACTTTTTTAAATCAAGGTCATAAATTCATAATAAAATTAATCAAAATGACAAAAATGGAACACTTCTATCAAGTTTAATGACTAAATTGGTATGAGTGTATGACAGTTCTTACAACAACCAATGTGAAACATTTGAGAAAGTATATTGCTGTTTTATGGCATTTATATTAATAATTCAGAATGACATTGACTCGTATTCAATTTAAATCTCTTTCCAGATAATTGATGTTTTGGAATTTACTCCATCACATGTGGCGGTAAATATCTTCTCCTTTCTATATTTCTTTTATTCTAATAAAGAGAGAAAATTATGCATTCTCAATCTCTTCTTTAAGTTTGATCATCAATGTTTGATTAAAGTTAATGCAATAGCAATTAATAAGATTTTAATCATGAAATATATGTGAATGATAGTGAATTTTATTTCTTGCTACAAACAAGACTTTTGAAATTTTATACAAAATTGTAGATTTTATTTATTATGAAATCCTTACTGCCTTTGCTATCTGGTTTCTCATTCCGGTATTATATTATATAATATTAGATTGTGCATGATTTACTCTTTTGTTACATCAAATGCAATATATGTTTTTTCTTCTTCGTTTTAAATTTTATACTAATTATGTGTTCATGAGGCTCACATCTAACTTCTTTTTCATTTGCAGGTGGTTTTTGATCATGATGGTGAGACTTAACCTTGAGGAGTCTATTTTTTTTTTTAATTATATTTCTTCAATATTGTTAGCGTGATCACTTTAGTTCTTTTAGGATTATTATCTACCGTCTTTCTTGTGATATATTTTTTAGCTTTATTTTTACATTTGAGCTTGGATTATGTTTTTACTTTTCCTTGCTAAACTTCATGTTAGATGTATGACATTCATGTCAGCTTTGCATGCTTCGTAGATGATCACTGAAACCACTTAAATTTGAAGTTGTTTTTCTATTTTTTTTGTCTTCGAAAAGTTTCTTGATAGCATTTTTTAAATCTACAACAAAACGTCTTCTAATTTATTACTAATAATAATATTTGCTAATTAGCATAGATTTAGGCCATTTTAATAACTTATGTTTTCAGGATTTTGCTTTGGTAATATGCCTCAGTCATCCAGACAAAAATTTATGGCAAAAGGTATGCTTTTCCTCCTTATATGTTTTTCCCTCAACCTGGGTATTTTTTACTTTTATATTCTTATTTTCATATGTCAAACTATCTATTCTTGAAATTGAAATTTATAAATCTGCTCTTGTTGGTTTGCTTTCTATGTATTTCTTTCATCAAGTCATGAAATGAATTTTCGTAAGTTTAGTTGCCATCATGAGTCACGTTTGATGAGATCCGTATCATACATTCCAAAGTACAGATATAATTTACATAAGTTGACCAACTGTAGTCAAAATGATGTTTTTACTATTATTATTATTATTGTAATCTGTTTGATTCTATGCTCTTTGATATATTTGAAACACATCCGTAAAAACCAGATTTAGAAATTTATGGGTTCATTTTCTTTTTATTTATATGATAATGAGAAAAACTAGTAACATATCTGTGATGTGAGTCTAAAAATGATTAAATATTATTTTATTTTTTTTAATCCTTTTTAGGTCAGACTTTCCGGCACACTCTGTACCCCTCATATAAGAGCAACCGTCCACCAACTCCAGATACTATAGTTCAAGGTCTTCAATACTTAAAAGCATCCATCAAAGCTATGAATATTAAAGTCATTGAGGTAAAATGGGTGGGTCGGTTACGTTCAAAACGGGTCATTTTCACTTCATGTCAAAATGGTTTGGATACAAACATTTCTTTGTCATTTTTGTATTAACTAACGCATTGGCTTTGCTTAAAACAATATTATTACTGTAATCATCTATATCAGTGCTGTAAAATTGTTAGACGCTAGTTGGGCGGTGGGGTACCGATTAGCGATTAATCAGAATTACAATATATGGATTAATCGGTTTGGAATTTTTATATGTAATTTTCAAACTGACACACACACACACACATTTTAGACCGATTTGACTTTTTCACCGATTTTTTACTGATTTTTACCAACTTTTACTGATTTTATGGCTGATTGGGTGAAATGGCAACCGCGACCACTAATTACTGATTAATCATCGATTTATCTTTATTTTTTCAATACTGTTTGTAAAACCATTTAGTAAGTTGTATGCGTTAAAAGACTTTGGCCAACTTTCAAACCATTTGACTTGTCCAGTTGTCCCCATTTTAGCTACTTTTAATATAAAAAGAAAAAAAAAACAATACACAAATTTAAGTAAACGGGTTGAAATCATCACAAATTTATGTGGATTATGGTTTCTTGTATTTATATATATATATTTATCAAGGTAGGTTCCTGGTGTTGAAGCTGATGATGTTATTGGTACCTTGGCTTTACGTAGTGTTGATGCAGGATTCAAGGTAACTTTTAAAAAAAAATCTATATCATTAAATGTTACTAAATAATTGGTTGTAGACATTACTTAATTCATATTACTTTAAAATCTACACTTGTAAATTCATTTAATTACATTTGTTACAGGTCAGAGTTGTCTCTCCTGACAAAGACTTTTTCCAAATATTATCACCTTCATTACGTCTTCTTCGAATTGCACCTCGTGGTTTTGAGTTAGTATAAAAAATTGCTTCTTTTTATACTTTTAGGTAATTTTATTAATATAATATTGGTACACTTTTTTTCTTGTCAGAATGGTTTCATATGGAATGGAGGATTTTGCTAAAAAATATGGATCAATACAACCTTCTCAGTTTGTGGATGTGATGTCACTTGTTGGTGACAGATCTGACAACATACCAGGTTGTTATTGGATCAAATTAAGAAAATTATATTTTTTAATTACTAGGTTTTATAATATGGTTAGTGTCATGAGGACTTATTATGTGGTGAATGCTAATTATTATCAAAACAGGGGTTGATGGAATCGGAGATGTACATGCTGTGCAGTTAATATCAAGATTTGGTACATAAATGTTTTTCTTTTAATTTATATAATCCCTTTAGAACTTTGTATATTATCATAATTACCCAACCAAATTCATATTATCAAATGTATCCATTTTCAAATCTATACCCTTGACCTTTCCCTTAAAACTTGCATCAGGAAATGAGTTTTTTTTTTTTTTTTTTTTTTTTTTTTTTTTTTTTTTTTTTTTTTTTTTTTTTTTTTTTTAACTTATTTTATTTATATAAGAAAAGGGTATAATGGTCATAAGATATAAATCGCATTTTATGAAATGGGTATATATGAAATTTTAGCTACTTTGAATGCGGTGTATTTGATATTAAACTATTTGGTTGGTCAAATATGATATTATGGAAGTTTTCAGGGTATATATGAAGTTGCCCAACTTTTTAAAAAAAATTGTTCATTTATTTGAGGTGTAAAAGATGATGTTTCTAACTTATTGCTTGTTTACATTAATTTAAAAAGGTACATTGGAGAATTTGTTGCAACATATTGATGAAGTTGCCGAGGAACGAATTAAAAAGGTTCCGTTTCTAATTTTCATTTTTCTCTAAAAAAAATATATTGTAAACAAAACTGCTTTCACAAATCTGTTATTCTTAAATTAACTGGATTGATTAGTATTGATATAAAATTGTGACAAAATTCAATTCTATCAAGCTTAAATACTATGACAAGTTTTCTAGATCTTTAAACACAGGTAGTGTTCCTAATGTTACGAGACTAATTTTTTTGTTTCTAATTGCACTCATGAGTTTGAGTATGTTGGTGAATTTATGGCTTTTTAATTTTATATGATATTATAGATTTATAATTTTTTATATGTGATTTTTCACATGTAGGCTTTGATAGAAAATAAGGAGCAGGCTTTATTGAGCAAAGAACTGGTAAGCGACCATCATTATAACCATTATTATTACAACTTACCAACTTTATCTATAATCTGTTGGAACTATAGTTTATTCATCACTTTATGCTACTTTTTTTTCTACTATCATCATCATTAGTACTCTTGTAAGGTTGTTACAACTTACCAACTGTCAGTAACTGATTGATTTGTGCCCATGTGTGGAATAAAGAATGTTGGATTTTTTTATTTTATTATTATTATTATTATTATTTTTTATTTGATCAGTCTTTTTGAATAATTTACCCTAATTTTTTCTTGGCTTCTGTTTATTCTTATTAGCATTTTTTTTATAATTTTTAATGTGTGTTGTTATTTTCTTGCAGGCGCTTTTACGTTCAGATCTTCCACATTACATGGTCCCGTTTTCAACAAGTGATTTATTATTTAGAAAACCTGAGGTTGGTGCATCATACATCATACATGTTGTATCATTAAGAATTGAACTTGAAAATGTTACATGATTACATCTACCTTGAGGATTTGTTATTTCTACTGATTTTATGAAATATTTTAATGATACAGGATAATGGTGAGAAATTTACAAACCTCTTGACAGCGATCGGTGCTTATGCAGAAGGTTTTTCACTTGATTCGGTTATTAGAAGGGCGTTTTATATGTGGAAAAAGCTTGAAAAGACTTGAGTTTAAATGTATCATTTATTTTGGCAAACTAAACCGGTTTTAATCAATATTACAAGTTCCAAAATGAGTTTAAATAGGTCATAGAATATTAGAATGTGCTGTTTTGACATCATTTTAGGCAAATCTTGTTAGGTCAAAAGCTATGTCATGTTTGTCACCTACCGGATCGTCCGTACCATATATCGGTACAAAGTTTTACCAAATCAAAGAAATTGAGCGTTTCTGATCCTCGAATGAATCCAACCGTTTTCATGAAATTCATGTTCTTTTTTATCGAATTTAGTGTTTTGGTTTGTGAAAAAAACGTTCTTGAAGATCAAAATCAGTGTTTCTTGATTGGCGCCTTTTCACAACAGACAAACAAACAAGAAAAGATGCCCAACTCAAGATTCTTTATGTCATGCATCATAAGTCATGCGCCTTTTCATAACTTTTATGCATCACAAGTCATGCAACCTGGAAAGAATCTTTAAAAGGTGTCAAAGAGTTAAAACACTTCATGTGATGTCCAAGTTTCATGAAAAGATGCCTAACTCAAGATTATGTCTTCTATTAATAACAAAGACAGATGAAGATGAAATCATGACACATGGATCACTTCAATCAAGAAAAAAACCCTGGTGTAGTGGTGTTTATCCTAGGAGTATAAATAGAGGAAGATGTAGAAGAAAAACAAGGATCAAGCCTTAGAGAGAAAAACCTTGAAAACCTTGTATCAAAAATACAAGTGTGTTGTAATTTGCTTTCTTTTTTTTCCTTTAGGTGTTGTAAAATACAATGATGAAATAAAAGCTTTCATTTTCCTTATAAATTCTCTAAGTATTCATCCATAGTCATAAATATTTTTCTCTTAAAAAGATCAAATCTTCACTCTATAATCATTACTTCTAACAACCTAGTCAGAAGACTCTTTGGTGTGACCCAGTGATATCCCCATGTGTGAGCGCGCGGGGCCGGACTAATGGTACAAATCCATCACAAAACATTGAAACACATTATGAGATTTATCCTTATAAACCAACCAACTTAATTCCACCAATGTGGGACAAGTTGAAACCCGCACATAAGACATCTCATTCACACACATATTTCCAACAAATAGATTATGGAAACGGTTGTTGAAAATTGGAGGTTTTTTGCACATCTAAAGGTACCTTTAGCTTTAACATTAGCAAGGATTTGATGGATATTTTATAGAGAGAATCATGAAAGTAGTTGTTTATCACTTTATCTGTCGATGTGTTATACATTTATTCCTCTATAGGTATCTCAGAAACTTTTACACTTATGACCATGAGTTACATGAATCCACTATCACGAATCTGTTTTTCCTTATAAAGTCTTCTTAAAGAAGATACACTAATTGACCATCATACATTTCTAACTCTTTGTACATATTTTTATCATGATACTAAACATATATAGTGCTCATTTGTTATTGCCTTTTGTTAAGTTCTCTTTATAATTACACGTATGATATTAACACAATAGTAAAACATTGGTAGCTTACATGAGTTACATCACTTATTAGTAATACCCATTTTTGTGACAAGGAGAGTTGTAGCCGAATAAAAAAAAACCAACAAATAATCACTATTAGGAGTTTAAACATTGTCAAAATAGGTTGGTAAAGACACTTGGTGGGGTGGTTATTTCACGTCTTTTCCCATCAACACTTCTTTCTTTTGGTAAAATATGTAGTACATTAAAGTCATGTTACACCAACACTGGTGTATTATTTTGTTAAAACTAGATACTAAATTATTAAGGTGAACAACTTGTGGGTATTCTCACATAAGGGTAGAATGTTTGACCCTCAGTAACGTACTCAAAGGTTGTTAGTGTGGTAATTCACATGGATGTAATTATATTAAGCTAGCTTATATAATGAAATTAAATATGTTGTCTAGTGCTCGATTCTTCTTTTAACCCTCAACAACGTATACAAAATCAACAAATTAATCGCTTAAGATGTATTATCTTCAATCAACTTTGGTTACTGAATTCATATCTCTTCGTTTTAATTGAAATTATTTAAATTGTTTTAAGTTGCATAATTTCTTTCTTTTAAACAACAAATTTATGAAAATTTTTAAATATAGAAAAAACTAAATAATATGAAAAAGGTATCAAATTCTAATAATTATGGACGAATACATTCATTTTAGCACAAAGAATCCGCAACATTCGGTTGTGTATGACATAATGTTTGTGTAATCTGAGTAAGTTGCGCAAGAACAGGACAGTGGTGCATTTCATGCTTACATGTATGATTTTCCTTTTGACATGAATATAAAGATATAACACACAAGAATATTATTGTTTTCATGATTTATATAGTTTACATGCCTCCTATTTACCTAAATATACTAGATTTATAAATTTAAATTATTATGAGTTTGGGTCTTACTCATGTTTTAGTTTACTAATTATAAACTCTTTCAAGTATATAAGACGCTTAAGTTTTCATACATATTAATTTCGTTTCAAATAATAAACTTTACATTAAAATTTTTAGATCATTTCTCAATTTGTGTGCGTCAGTCTTACGCAGGGTCGTGCTAATCTCTATGTATCGTTCCACTTTTATTGGATGTCCGTGGCGGGACAAATTTTATTTGAGATGGTTATGGTTGCCGTTCAAAAAGAATAAAAATGGTTATGCTAATTTCTTATAAGAACTATACAAATGTAAATTAGAAATATAAATACAGTCATCATAAAAGTCTTACATTTCTAAACTTGAGTCGAAGCTCAAAATAGGTAATATTAAACCATTACATGTGTTGAGGGTTTCAGTCTACAAATGATCTAGATTTAGAAGTTTAAAATCAAAGTTAATTCATGCACAAATGCAACCCTGATAAAAAACCAGTATATCATAATGATCTTAAAAACAAAAACTACCAATTTTTCTTTCTGGATTTTATAGAAAGTATGTGTATACCACTTCTCATAAGCTATTGTTTGCCATCTACAACTAATGTTTGCAACCAGTTTGCAGGGCCAGAAAGAGTAAAAAATCTGATGATATGTGTCAAAGAATACAAGTTATCACATAAAATATTAACTGCATAATAATCATCTTCTAAACCAAATTAATTCTTCAAGATATTAGCTAGATCAGGTTGCAGATCATGATTAAATGAGACGGGTCTGTGATCTCAAAAGAGGTGATAATATGTAAAAATTTGAGTATCTTTACTCAAAATTGAAGGCTCATATTGTTTGCAAATTTGGTTAGAAAGAGAATGCTAAATCCACCAGTCAAAATTGGTCAAAGTTTGTCAAAATTAGGCTAATCTTGACCCTCTGAAAATTTATTACACTCAAGAACCATAATGGTGATAACCAATAGAGTCATCAAAGGATACTAAGAACCCAATTGAAGATGAGTGAACTTATTTATCAGATCAAACGATAGAAACACATGAAAGAAAACAAATTGAATACATATATAAATCCAAAAACTAAGAATTTGGGTTCATCCTCAAGAAACACAAAAACTAGCCTGTACATATCATAGTTCATACTACCATAAAGTCAGTAGATCACCACTAACCTGCAGCCGAAATCATCATAAACAGCTCAGAAATCTGCCATCATAAATCACAGACCTACTCTGCAGTGTTTGGAACCACCAGTCAAAGATCCGGCGGAACTATTTGCAGAAACACCGACCGACAAATTAGGACAGTAAATCCTCAAGATCCTCCGTCTCGTCCACCACGCACCAGCCTTAAACCTAACCCTAGCAACCAACCTCAAATTGAAATCAATCGTCCCACGAGACCTATCGCCATTGATTTCATTCGGATCATCAAAATACTCCGACAACGAAGCGAAAGTTGCTTTAACACTCGTCTCGTTCTTCTTCCCCTGCACAAACGGCGGCAACATCGTCATCGCAATCGATCTGGACTTGTAAAAAACAGCAGCTTCGACGTGATCGTAGTACAGAGTGATCTTCGAGTTAGGGTTACGCACTGTCAATCCAGCGTTCCAATTGCCGGAAATCATGGAGTTTGATGTTACGTTAAAATTAGCCAGGGTTAGGGTTTCGACGCGGAATTGAGGGACTTGAGGACGGAGAACAAGCCACATGATGAAGACGATGGTTCCGATGATGATTATGCAGCCGATGAAGACGGCGAAGATACGACGGACGAAGTTCGCGCGTTGCTGATTAGCGTAGTTGTTGGGATACGGCGGGTTTCCGGCGGTGACGTTGAAGTATGTGGCCTGAGTCGGTGGTGGCTGGGCGGCGTAAGGGTACGCGTAACCGTTGGGAGCTGCCGGTGCTGGGTAGCCGGTGACGGGTCTGCTGTGATCCGTCATTAGGCGGTTGGTGATATAAATATCACCGGTGGTGTGGTGTTGGTAGTGGTGATGTAGCCAGGTGTGGGTTTGCAGGGACCGCGTTACGGTGTTTAAGAATAAAGACGAGTTTTCTAGAATTTTAAGATTATTATTATTGTTGTATCATGTATGATGTTTGATAGTTTAGATTTATATATTTATATTAAAGTGTGGGGATCCCGACAAAAAGAATCGAATTAAAAATATAACGACTTTTGTTCATGAGGCTATGGAGTTTACACACCGCTCACGAACTCACCGTTTGATCGAGTCATGTGGTAAATTCAGGGGTCATTTATTTACCTCTTAACAGGCTTTTAATGGTTCAGACCTCTTGTTGGTTTTGTACTTAATTGTTCAGACTGTTTGTTTCGCGAGCAAATGTCTGAATGATTAAGACATTTGCCTCTGAATAGTTAAGCATTATACTGAGTCTGAATGGTTAAGACCTCTTATCTTAATTGGTTAGACATTTTTCTCTGAATGATTAAGTATTATATTTTCATTTAATGGTTCAGACCTCTTATTGATTCATCACTTAATGATTCAGACTCTTACTAGTTCAGAACTTAACATTTCAGAAGTTGCCAAAGAGTCACTAACATTAAGTAAGAGGCATTTTTGTGTACTTCTTAAATGAGATGTTATAATTGGGAGTCTCACTCAAAGTAAAATACTCTAGGGTGAGCTAGGGATTTTCTCAAAAAGTGAGTTTCGTTCTGGATTAGTAGGCGAGATAGTCACGTTTTCAGTGATTCGCTGTCTGGAAGACTGATGGGGTTTTTTCACAAAGTGGGTTTCCTCCTGAATTGGTGGACGGGTCTTCACCCTTTCAGCGATTCGTTGAGTGGAATGCTGATTTGTTTATCATGATGAGGCTCGATGGCTTCGCTATTCGTCGTTCAAATATTAAAATAAAATTAAGAGTAAATTTAATGATTATAATAAATTATTTGAGTTGTTATTGAATGCAAACAAAGAAAGTGTCACATTATCATTATCCTATAGATTTAAAAACAAACTAAGTTGATTTACCAATCCAGCCTTTCTCAAGAGTAACTGTGCTCTCACACAACCATGGGTATGTTTGTAATTTAGAGGGTTCCATGTGTGACTCCCTTTGGGTTGCCACGTTTCTTTGACCAAGTAACTATCTGTCCATCTACTTTTTCTTCTACAAACCCACACCATATCTTGGTTTCTCTTTCTCTCTCTGGCCATCGAACACCACCATGATTTGTGTTTCTCTGTGAGGCTTGAGAGGGGTGAATGCTCTTCTTCTAAGATGACGAAAATGTGTTTCATTTTGGGATATTCTTATATGCATCTAGGGTTCTTTGGTAGTACCACATCTGATTCGAAAAAAAAATGATGAATTGAACATTTATATGTTGGATTTTTGTAGGATATTTCGAGAGGCTTATATGTTTCTACCTTTTTTCTTATTTTTAGTTGCTTCACGTCTTTCTCGAATGTAACTCGACTAACATGTGCACAAATTCAATTTGGCACTCTTTTTCTTCCTTC
>WOUH02000009.1:1887958-1902212 GCA_009936405.2 Stevia rebaudiana
GGAAGCATGCATTGGCCTAAAACAGATGATATTAAACCTTTGCCTCCAAAAGAAAGACGAATGCCCGGTCGACCAACGGTGAAAAGAAAAAGAGATCCTTTAGGGTCAGAGAAGGAAAACACGAAGGTTAAAATTGGGAGAAAGATGACGTGTCAAAATTGTAAAGGAATTGGGCACAATAGCAAGACTTGCAAGAATGAGAAAAAATACCCACAACCAAAAGCGTCAAGGCCAAAAGGTATACGTAAAAAGGCCGATTCAACAAGTGTCACTCGCAATGAGAATGATTAGTCTAATATTTTATTTTGGTTTATGTTTGAATGTTTTTTGGGTATGAGAAGAATTGTATTTTGATGACAATGTTATGAACGTTTGGTATCTTAGGATTTTGATCAGATTACTTTTAAAATCTTGGATTAACATGAGCTTGTTTGTTGTGGTTTATGTTTGAAGAAAAAGATGATTTTTAAAATTATTTTTTCGTTCAGATTGTTATTCATATTGTTAAAAAAAAAAAGAAGTTTGATATTGTCAAGAAACAAACCTGATGATTGATATGGATTTTTGTTGAAGAAACAATCATTTTGTTCAGACAATTATTTGATATTGTTAAAAAACAATCATTTTGGTCAAATAATGATATACGCAGATGATGTCAATCGTAATTTTTTTACTTAATAAATAATAAAGGAATAAAAGAATAATTTTAAAAGATAGAGTAAATTAATTGAAACAATTTTAAAAGTTTTATATTTGTACAAAGTTATCCTAAAATTATGGGTAGGTTTTTCGGTTTCTTATAAAACCCTTGATTGAACCGTAAATACAAAACAATCCGATAAAAGGAAGGATAGCATTTTCCTAACAAACCCTAGCGTACACTCCATCCATTCATACCGAACCCGAAAGAAACCCTAAATCCGCCATGGCCAAGAAGCGAAAGACTCGTGCTTCACAACCATCACAACCGCCGGCAGAAGATCAATTACCGGTTGAGGAACAAACCACCAGTGCCGCCGTTGTGAAGGAGGAGGAAATTGAGCCAGAAGATGAACATTACGAGGAGAAAAAAGAAATCAACGAGCAAGAGGAGGAAGAAGAAGAAGAAGAAGTAGAAGAGGAGGAAGAAGAAGACGAGGATGAAGAAAACGACGAAGAAACGACCGGACACGATTTGAAAGATGTCAAGATTGAAACAAACGGCGAGTATTTATCAGATGAACCTGTTGAAAAGCTTCTGGAACCGTTTTCGAAAGAACAATTGGTCTTACTCCTAAAAGACGCTGTTTTGAAGTACCCTGATTTGGTTGCAAGTGTTGAGAAGATTGCAGATGCAGATCCGGCTCATAGAAAGATCTTCGTGCACGGATTAGGTTGGGATACCACTACTGAAACCCTAATTAGCGAGTATGTGAAATACGGTGAAATTGAAGACTGTAAAGCTGTTGTTGATAAGGTTACCGGAAAATCAAAAGGATACGGGTTCATACTGTTTAAACATAGAAAAGGTGCTCGTAAAGCATTGAAAGAACCTCAGAAGAAGATTGGAAACCGGGTTACATCATGTCAGCTGGCTTCTGCTGGTCCGGTTCCGGCTCCACCACCGAATGCACCACAAGTGTCTGAGTACACTCAAAGGAAGATATTTGTAAGCAATGTAGCTGCAGAGATTGACCCGCAGAAGCTAACCGAGTTCTTTTCAAAGTTTGGGGAGATTGAAGAGGGTCCATTGGGATTAGATAAACAGACCGGAAAGCCGAAAGGGTTTGCGCTTTTTGTGTATCGGAGCGTTGAAGGCGCGAAAAAGGCGTTGGAAGAACCACACAAGATGTATGAAGGTCATACTTTGCATTGTCAAAAGGCGGTTGATGGTCCAAAACCGGTTAAAGGGGGGTTCAATCAACCGCCACAGTTTGGTGGTGGTCATCATCATCATCCTGCAAAAAAGGCGAAGTTTGGTATCAGAGGTGGTCCAGGTCAAGGTCAAGGTCATATGATGTCATCTTCTGGACCCCCTGTGGGTTACGCGCCTGCGATACCTCCACCTGCGTTGACTCCAGTTTTGGGGCAAGCGTTGACCGCACTTCTTGCTTCTCAGGGGGGCGGATTGGGAATTGGGAATCTTTTAGGAGGTCTCGGTGCGCCTGCGAACGCGCAAGGGATGCCACATGTCGGGAACAGTTCGGGATATGGGAATCAAGGCGGTTCAGGTTACCCGCAAGGTGGGTATGTTAATCCACAGATGGGTCAAGGAGGCAACAGACCACAAGGCGGGTCATCTTACATGGGTCAGGGTCACTAGGTGATTAAAAGGTTATATTTTTTTTTCTCATATATCGGTATGCTTTCATGTTATGATGTTTGTCAAATTTGACTGTTTGTTTCTTGTTTTACTGGTTAAATCTGGCTGCTCGGGTTACATATGTGACTAGTATAGATTAATGCAAATCTAATCTGTAAAAGAGCCCAATAACCAATTAAAGGATAATAAGTTTTAAATTCAAGGTAATTTACTAATTTTATGTAAATGTTTTATTGGTGATAACAAGTTACTTCCTTTTTTGTTTTAGAAAAAGGAATTTACTTGTACACCAAGGAGAATTACTGCAAACATTGATACACTACAACAACTGCATAACACATACGTATTGACAAGTATGCATTGTTTAGTGTCAGAACATAACATTAATTTTCATAACTTTTGGTTTTTAAGCGGTTAGTGAAGTTTTCTATGTTCATAATAAGCTGAATAAGTTGTAGCTGATAACTGATTAAAATAGCTTGTGTAGAGTCTAGTATGCTTAAATTTAGATCAACATCGAACTAACGTATAACATGTATTAGTGATCCAATGTATCACTTGAAGAATAACATGAAGCGCATTAGTACTTGTTTTCAAACATTGCATTTACATAAAGTTGTCAAATATGTTTGATCCTGACAAGAGAAATATATATTCAATGCAATTTCTAGAATCTAAATGTTATAATATTTTTTCCAGTGAAAGCCTCGTATCCTTCTTTTTTTTAAGTGTCAACATAAATAGTGTTTTCTGCGTTGTGGTTAGTCATGATGAATAAATATTTGAGGTGACAGATGTAACCTGACAAATGAGTAAACTTATTTTTTTTGTGATCTGAATATCTAAGGGCTTGTTTGTGAAATAGAATGCTGGAACAACTAACCATTAACTTAATTATATTTTATTGACTTAACTAACTTTATCAGGTATTGTTATGTGACAAAACATATGATGATGGATAAAATCTCAGATCTTCACTACACAAAAACTGGAAATGGAGGAAGAATTCTCTTTGAGTTTATGACTATATTTTTCATATTTAGGGTTACATAATGATTAAAGCCATCTGACTTTTTATAAATATTTCTTGATTAGTTGATTTCATTAGTAATAGAAGCTTCCGCATTCCTTTTCTTTAACTTCTGTAACGCTTTTTGAAACTCATACTGACATCATTTTTCTTTTCTTATCTACAAGTGATTAGTTTATTACATTAGTAACATTAATGATTAAACTTCCGTATTACTTTTTTCTTTACGAAAAATAAACTTATGCAACGCTTTGTAAAGTTTATATACTGAGTTACTGACATCAGTTTTCTTTTCTTGTCTACATCATCTTTGGTATTTGGGTCTTTGTTTACCTCTGTATTTAAAAAATATACTGTTAAATTGCTAAATGAAATGAGATATAAGATTTTCCTTTGAAAGTTCCAGAAAATAAATATGCATTTTTTTTACAAAATAGTTTTGAAATTTGACAGCTAACTGCCAGTTCAGATAGGTGTTTATGCAGGTGATATGAGAGTTACTATAATATTTTTGATTTTAACATACAAACTAGTGACTGTACTCGCTACTATTTTCTTATTTTTTGGTTGATGTTATAAAAAAAAGTGTACATGTATTATGTATAAAAGTTTTAAGGTTTTTTAAATGCTTTTCTATTTATTTTAAGAATTTTTTTTTGCTGGAAATGAAATGTCATCCTTGAAATCAAGTTTTTATAGTTTTCTACAATTCATTTTGCAGATATGAATCTTTTTATTTTGGACTCTGCTGATTCTTCTGAAGTTCCAGCCAGTCATGCAAATGAAGTATTTACAATATCTACCAAAAAAAGTCATGATTTGTTTAGCATAATAAAAAAAAACTCTGTATTTTCTATGTCTTGGCTTTATGGTCTATTTTAAAAAAACAATGTAGTGTTCTAATTTTATTTGTTTCCAAAAAACGTTGAGGAGTTGGTAGGTCTTTGATATGTTAAACCCCATGACTGGTATTTTTAAATATTTGATGCATTTTTAATTTTAGTTTTCTAACCTTTTATTGTTTTATACTTTTAGTAATGCTATGTTATCACATAAATTTCTTTAAAATTGTAATCTTTCTGTTGATTTATTATTTGGCTTGTTGGTTCTGTTGTGGTTACACAGAGGCCAACTTGTAAATCATCCTACACCAGTGGCCGTTTCAGGTAATATACAACTTCATTTGCGTTTATAGGCTGACTGCGAACACGTTTTTTTTAATTATTTAAATAAGCGTGTACCGTATGATCACAAACTTTTTATAATTGCAATACTAAATTTGAAAAAAAAAAAACAGCTTAGGAGGTTTTATACCCTTGAACATATCTAAAACTTTTATCTGTATCCATTCTAGTGTTTTTTACCCCTTTGAGAAAAATAATAAGCTCGTATATTCATGGGTCAAATTTACTTGCTAGTATTTTTTATTTTAAAGATGTTTTCTAATTATAATAAATTTATCCGGTAAAAGAATTGCTTCAAAACTTTTCTAAATGGAGTTTTTGAAATGATAAGGTGGACATGAATGGTGAGTTTTGGCCTGTATCTATTTCAAGTATTTTCGACGGTTTGAGATAAATATTAACTCATTGACGGCCTGTATCCATTTTGGCCATGTTCACCCATTTGACCCGTTTTAGAAAAATATCAACACAGATTGACCTCAATACGTTGGTTGGTTAAAACCGCCGCCTCCATTTCTTTTCAAACTATTGATCTTGAAAAATACTTTCAAATATAATGAAGTCACCATGTACATGACATGTAATGCTTCAAATCCTTTTTGAGTTGGTGAGTTTGACCTCTGTACCCAATTTTGCTATTTTTAATCTGTTTGAGAAAAAATAACAACACATATGACTCATCAATACCTTACTATTTTTAAATCAAGATCTTGAATATTATTTTTACAATATAATGAATCTTTTGAGTACCAACATGAAGTGCTTCGAATCTACTTTGGGTAGTTGTTGAAATGGAGATGATTCACGAATCAACGGGTTCAGTTTATGGCAATCATCCATCTATCATCATGTGGCACCTGTAGCATCAGGTAAATGTTTTGATGGTTTATGATAGTGTTGCTTCCAGGTTTTTTTTTTTTTTTTTTTTTTTTTTACTCAAGCATACTCCGATCTTCAAATTCTTTTTTCATCTCGTAAACCCTAAACACTCAGCTGCTAATGTCCATGTCGAGTGATGATGAATAATATTTAAACATAATAATTTGTTCAAACTGCTTTTGATGTCAAAACCTTTGACTTCCTAGGATGGAGAGGTCGATTATTTGTTTTCTGAACTTAATAGTAAAATTTTCTTTTGTTACTTCAATTTTGATTTCAAAATCGTATAATGCGAATGTACATTGTTTCTTTGTTGGTTGAATACGTCAATCTTGAATGTCAAACGTATATTTAGTATATTTTTTTATGTTAAAATATTAAGCCCAACTCACTCACATCTGAGAATATGAGTAATACTTTGCAACTTAGTACTAATTTAAACAACTAAAGTCCAAGATTTGTTTTTACACATAACATGTTCCTTATTATCTTCTCACTTTTTGTCTATTTTTCTAACCATTCACTAACCATTAGCATATTTTTTCCTCATTTTCATTAACCATTACACATCTTCACTTAGTGACCTATGTGGTACTGAAGTGACAACTTTTTCATCATCCTTGTTTGGTACTACACAATTTAGAGGTGTTCAAATTGAATATTTTTTAATAACTTGTTTCAGTTTTGGTCAATAAAGTCAATTACTTGATAGATATGGAATCAGTTCTGGTAGGTTTGGGTCTTTGACCAGGTCTTTACTAGTTTTTTTTTTTTTTTTTTTCTGTTTTTGGTCCAATTTAGGTTGTACCAGTTCCTGTAATATCTGCTTCCAAGTATGATTATTTTAAAAACCTATAACCACCTATACTCGGCTACTCGCCAGTTTGGGCAAGACTTGTTCCCGGTAGGATAGTCACGATGGTAGAGCTTGAACAAAAACATTTAGTGGGTCCTAGAAAAGTTTTGAAAAAAATGAGGGAGGCCGGGCTAGATACTTAAAAAATTTCAGACAAAATCACGAGTTTTACGCTACGGATAAAAAAGAACGGTAGTCTATTTCATTTTCAGGATCGGGTTTTATATGTGCAAGTCTTTAATATATAAATGTTTATAATTTGATCTAGTTTGCACTTTAAAACAATCTACCTCTAATAAAAGAGTAAAATAAATGTTATGTGACGTTCTCTCAATTTTTTAAGAGCTCTTTAATTATTTAAATTAACTAAATTAACAATTTGAATTCTTTTATACTTTTTATTCTATTTTAAATTAAAAAATATATTTAATTTTAAAATCATCTAAATTTTTATTATCTAATTAAATATTTATCTTATTTATTTAAAAAAGATAATTAACAGTTTAGTCCATCGTTAATAAGAACGGTGTCTAAAGTTTCAGATCTTAACAATTTTTGTCTCTAACGTTTCAAGTCTTAAACTTTTTTTTCCCTAACATTTCAAGTCTTAACTGTTTATGTCCCTAACGTTTCAAGTCTTAAATATTTCTATTCCTAACGTTTCAAGTCTCAACAGTTTTCGTCCCTAACGTTATTTTTTGTGTGCGTAGTAACTTAATATATATATGCAATGATTCAATAAAAAGTCTTAAGTGTTGGTTATGTAATCTCGTGTAATACACAATGGTATTCAAATTACAAAGTTTGTTATTAAGTTCAATAAACTTACTGGTTTGCTACATTTGAAGTTGTTTAGAAACAATTGGTCTTTAGCCTATAAAATATGTTATAGTATGTGATAAGGCAAAAAGTTAAAAAGTAAAAGTTATTAAGTTCGTTTTTATGGCCCTGGTTGGATTTAAGGAGTTGGAGAAGTGTTTAAAAAGAAACCTAATATTATATTTGCGGATGAATGGTTAGAGGGAAACGTAAAGATTTATAAAATAAAATCTTGAAAATTTGCTAATAGTCTTATCTAAAGCCAACATTATGAATATCCTTTTAATTTAGGAGGTGATAATACGCAAGTACGCAAGTACGCAACTTCTTATTTAAATGGGCTGTATACATGCTGACATATTTTATAAAACCAGTTGTATTTTGGCTGATATATTTAATGAACACGCAATACTAGCCGGGCAAAAACTTTAATTTTGGGTGACATTTATGTCATGTTTTATTTCGTGTTAGAAATTGTTCACTGACAACGTTTAGTTAATTTTTTTATTTGAATTGAAAGTAGGCTTTCTCTATATTAAAAATCTTTTATCTAACTAGTAATTGTTTTTAGAGCATGCTGACATTTTCAAGAGCTTTTCACTCTATTATTTATATTTTTGTACGATAAAAGTTAACTTTTAATACTTCCTTACAAATAAAAACTCGTTTCTTTAAGTAGAGAACCTCGTTTGGGGCAAATGACCAGATGCTATAATTTAGAGTTGGAGTTAAGTGGGCCGATGAGATGACAAAATGTTAACCCTTATTATTATTTACTTTTTATTATTGTTGTTATTGTTATTGTTATTATTATTAATTTTTTATTAAGTTGGGTTATGAAGAAACAGAAAACTGATGTATATATAATCAAAGTTTTCTATTTCACGTAATATGAAGTCACAATACAATCAATATCCGAATTACAAGTGTTTTTCTCTTTTCTGGGAATTCTGTCAGCGTGTACTTTTCTCTCACTGTGAATTGACTATTTATAGTTAATTTGAATGGGATCCATTGATGAGGCGGGCATCTCATCAGTTGGAATTCATTGATGAAGAGGACATATCAACAGTTGGAATTCTTTGATGAGGAAGGCATATCAACAGTCGGGCGTATCAACAGTCGGGCCGGATGTCTTTTGCTCTTACGTACGTACCGGGTCGGTTTGTTTTGAGGTTGGCCGGGTGGGTTTTATCCGTTTTACTTACTATCCTCTATAGGTTACAAAGGTCTAATTACACACATGTTATCACACGTATAAAAGAAAATCAGATCTCCAACAGGGCGTTAGCATGAAGGGATTTTAGAGGACAAAGCTATAACATACTCAAATTTCAAAGGATGCTACAAGGGCAAAGTTGTAAAATGGTGTCAAGAAACTAAATAGAAAGTGGGAAACAAGCAAAGTTACGAGGAAGAATAGAGAACCGAGTGTGTAAGCCTCTTGTGTTGTGGGTGCTCTCACATTACTACAATATATATAGGTGATTCGGTTTAGTTTTATTTTTCTGTTTTGGGATGGTTTGAGTATATGTGAGATTTGATTATGTAAATACAAATACATTGTCTTGTGATACTCTATCCCACATTAAGAATTTTAGCTTTTGAAGGACCCAAATATGTAATACCATCCGCGCTAAGATTTTAAATACCCGATGTGACTAGTAAAAATGAGTCCTAAAATATCAACTTGAATGTATAAAAATTTATGTATACAAACAATAAACAAAATAGAATTGCGGAAGCAAATGACTTATTTAACATATTTATTGAGTTTTTCTAAAACATTTATTACTAATACTTTTGTAAATATTTTATATATGTTAGTCAGCCTACAGTTCCTGAACAATTAAAATTTAAAACAAACTTTGGGACTCCTCAACTGCCCATTGTGCGATCGGCTATCCTGCCAATACGTAATCGTTCGTTTTTCGAAAACCATTTCCAAAATTCAGTAACATTATCACGATTATATGGTGCAAGGACAAGCCGAGAGGTACATTGCAGACCAATGTTTCAGTCAACTCAAAGTCTCAGTTCATAGTTCACCTGGTACCGGTTCAAACCAATTTCCCTAATGTAATCATCAAATAACTATTATTACATATTCAACCCGTGCAATAAAGAGATAAATTATGTGCAATTATTAAAATGATCACCGTGGTAAGCGAAACCCAAAAAGTCAAGAGCCATACATTTCACTATCAGGCTATCAAATGCATTTAAATCATCCTAACAAACAAACCAAACATATTCCTATCAAATGCATTTAAAATTTTAAATCATCTTAATAATGAGACACATTTCATTACTCGACATCATGACCTCATTTGTCACTCCGGAAGCTGAGTCATCACAATTTCAAATATTACCAATTAAGGTCACTATTACTTTCATCGCGACTACAAATTTCACACCAATAACAATTCTTTCAACTAGGAATACAATAATTCCGCTTCAAGCTTACTTTGTAACTTGTTAGTTTTCTATCATACATTTTCTAGCACATGGTAATATGGTATACAAACATACAACTAGTATGCTATGTTGGCGGTAATTTCCTTACATACCCGACTGACAAGCCAGTTAAATTAGGGGACCCACATTGACAAGTTTGCTAAATTGGTTTAGTGTCATAATGATGATTTTATTATTATTATTACTAGTAAAATATTTATGAAGTGATTAGATCAATAGAACAAATTGAAAAAACAAGATGAGAACAGAGTTATCAACACATATTCATTAATCAACTAGCAAGAAAAAGATGAGAAAATAGAGAAATAGAGATGAGAATGACCACATCATTTATACACAAGTTTATTCATATTTGTTATGCCATGCTTGCTCTCACCCGCTTGACATTCCCAACTCCTTTCAGTTTGTTGGTCCGCCTTAACTGGGCTGGTTGGACTCAGATCGAGTTCATAACAATTTATCACTAATATATAAAAAATAATATAAACTTGTAACACAACTAAAGGACAAGATAATAATTAAAAAAGAAGAAAAAGAAATAATTGATTTGTGCTACGAACTAACAATTCAATCAATAACTCATTAAGATTATGAGAATTGAGTATCACAATCATTACATTATCAATTTTTGTTCTTGTACGGTTATATATTGTAAAGGAGTGTAGATAACTCATCGAGCCGAAACAAATAAGTTTTGTCTTCCATTTCTTCTTCTTCTTGTTTCTAATCATTCACCCCTCAAAATCCTCTGTTCTTAATTTGAAATTGTCATCACCAACAATAACCACCATTTGCCTAAAAGTTACTAATATAGTTTTCTTATTATCAAATTCAACAACCATTATAAATGCAAATCCATAAGGTGAATCCATCATCATCATTCAACTCATTTCTTTCATTTCATAACATCTTAATGCCCTATGCTTTGTCACGTGACGCTTCACGTGACATTGCATGAACTAAACCATCACTAGAAAAACCAAGAAGTGAACCAATGAATATGATATAATTGGGAAGAATGAATTGATTTTTCGGTCTAATTAACTAGTTTCTTATATATCTATAGATGCTTAAAATATATCAATACACATAAATTTATCTACACATGTGTATATATCAATTCAAATATATTAACATAACAATGATATATCTTAATATTGATATTAAAATCTTAGATAAAAACAAAACGATGTTCTAGATTCGCTCATGAGTTATTATCTAACCATGTTATGAAGATTGAAAGTCTAAATCTTTTACCAGGATTAACCAATATACTTGACTTCCTGATAATGCGTTCTTCTATTTTTGTTGGTTACAATGTTTGCAAGAAGGGTGATTGCCATTGTTCCAATTGTTTTTTCAACTTTCAACTTCTTTCTTCATCCTGCAATGTCAATCACTCTCTTAACATGTTTTTCATATGTTTTCTTTCTTTACCTTTTTTCATTATAAGAAAATAAGAATATACTTGGTTATTTATAAATTTCAAGTAATATATATATCTAACCAAACATCTCCCACTTTGGCCCATGACCCAACACGCTCAAGAGATATTCCAAACATTTAAGAAAAACTCATTGTTACAAATATATTTATGAATAGAAAAATAACACTCATTTACCAATGTCCAACAGAATCAATGCTTTCTTGTTGATTGTTTATTTGTGTCTGAATCGAATTCGACGAAAATGGCAAAACAAACTGTTGATCAGAAGCTGTTATGAAAGGCGGTTGAGACATGATGCTTAAAGCCGAAGACGAATATACGTTTTCGTATGGCAAACCGTTTGTTGTGTTATGTTGTTGTTCAATGCAATGATGTTGTTTAGGTACATTGTTGTTAACTTTATCCCCTTCTAACTCTCTATACTTGAGAAGATATTGTTTGAGTGGGTCCACGTATTCTTCGAACCCTAAAGTCGTGATAGCCCAAATTATATCATCCCCGTTGATCGTCTTTCTTTTCTCTTGTTGGCATTTATCCGAAGCTTCACCCGTAATGAAGCTGATGAATTCCGATACGCATTCTTGAACGGTTTCTTTTGCCTCTTTTGAGATTTTCCCATTTGAGGGGATAACCTTTTTCATGATCCGACCAACATTTGCTATTGGCAAGAACCGATCTTGTTCTTTGTTGTTATTGTTGCTGCTGTTGTTATCGTTGTTCTTTAAACACGAGTTTTCAAGACTTCTTTTTCCTTGCCTCCCATCTTCCATTTCTCTATCATAAACATACACGTTTTTTATTATGAGTTGCATAAAAGGATCACGTTTTGTTTTGTTGGGTATATAAATTAAATAGGAAAGGGATTATATGGCACATAAACCATAAAATTAGGCATGTGAAAAGGGTTACCAAAGGGATCGGGTATACCGTACAAGTTTTTAGTCCCTTGGACTCGTTCTGACATTTCAATTACAGTAAAGGATCACGTTATTTTTAGTTTATATTTGTATTGTTCCTTTTTTTAACTTCTACATATTTATATATATACACACACATGTATATATTTCAAATAATCTTTATACAAAATTAATTCAAACCGTCGAATCGTCGATTGCATACAATGTTACTACCGCTGTGTCCATTCCAATTAAAACATGTCAGCTTCTTCAATGAGAGCTATTGGATTCAAATTCGAAAAAAAAAAAGTAGATGAATTAGTTTGTAGGTGGTTCAAGTAAAAGTATGATATATGTTCAGTAGAACAAAAAAAAATACGTTTAAATATAAGCTAGACTAAAATTACGAATTTGGTATATTATATATTTATAAAATCTTGCATTAGGTCTTTTAAAAGATCAATTTTATGTTGGAGAATTTCGTACAAGTCCAACTTGGAGTGCAAGGGAAGGTTGGCAAATGTTAAGTGGATAATAATTAACTAGAGATTTGCTGGATAATAATTTCTTAAAACCTCATAAACTAAAACGTTTTAAAAATCAACCTTCAGTCTTCCTAAGAACTGTCATTGTTCTTGGCACCACCCCTACACAAAATAATAAGATCAATACCTGATCCTTCCCAGACAACTAATCTTACCTTAGAAAGCGGACGTGGTTAAAATTTGGTAATCGGTAATCCAATAAATTTATTTCTTAGTAAGTCAAGATGAGATAAATTCTAGCAGTTTATGAACGGAAGTTCAATAGCAAACTCTAAATTTACATGATATTGGTATTAGAACACTTATCATAGTCATAACTAACAATGGTCTTTTTTTAAGAAATTTGTACCCAATAGACCCTATTACTAAATCTAAATCAACAATAACACCACGGTAGAGAGTAGAGACAATAAAAGCAGTGTAGGTTTAATGTAATCGCATTATGTTTACAAATAATCTTTGGGTTTTGATGATAGATTATTATGTTTCTCAAGACCTGTCATGACCCTAACAAGTAACATTCGTGAAATTTAACACTTTTGTATTGATCGTTTA
This sequence comes from Stevia rebaudiana, assembly GCA_009936405.2. Classification (NCBI taxonomy): domain Eukaryota; kingdom Viridiplantae; phylum Streptophyta; class Magnoliopsida; order Asterales; family Asteraceae; genus Stevia; species Stevia rebaudiana. The sequence continues at coordinate 1,900,950 of WOUH02000009.1, forward strand.
CGCAATGAAAAATCGTGTCTTGTGTATATATATGTTACAAATATAAAATAAAGCACATACAATAATAACTAGATAAAACGAAAACAAATAAAAAGACTCGTATAATCACAACTTATAAAAAGAACAATTTTATAAATTAAAAGTTTCATTAAACAAACAAGATAATATGTAAACTTTATAAAAATAAAGACTTATATAAGTAAAATTGGTGGGTTAATGTTTCTGTGGCCAAAACGCAAGAAAAACAACTTAAAACTCACTTAAAACACCACATGGTGTCCCATTTATGTAACTTAAAACTAAAGGGGCTGAACTTGTCAATCCTCCCCATTGTTTCCTATTGGCTGGGCGACCCACCCACGGATCCGTGGATCCCTCCTTCTACACCCAGTTAAATACCACCATTAAAGCACCAAACACCTTGGATCGGCCTCCCACACGAACTCTTGCTAAACCCTACACCCAATCGACGAAAAAATACTCAAACCGAGCACCCTCTGTTCGTTTGCTACCATTCCAAACACGAAACACAAGGACGATCGATCGAACACCAAGAACACTCATCTCGGCCGTAACCTGCAAATCGACTCCGATCTCCTTCCTCGCGTAACCTCAATCCAAGGTAAACATCTCATTCGACTCGTTTTGACCCGATCTATAAACGCCCTAAATCAATTTTGGGTTTTAACATGCGGATATGTTGATTTCGAGCACCCAAAAATCGGATGTTCTTGGTTTAAAACCAGATCCGCGACGAAACACTACTTAAAATAAAACTGAAATGAATACATTGAACACCCGCCACTCTGACCCAGTGGTTGGGGACTCGTTATGGTTGAACGGAGACCCGGGTTCGACTCCCGTCGACCCCCGCTTTTGGCCTGTCCTTCATTTTCCCATTCCAGTTTATTTTTGAGATTAAATACTAAAACGAAAATAAATCATAACTTACTCATTTGTTATCCAGTTATCCAATTTTAACCCACTTTATATCAAAATCTTCGTAATTAAATTTTCTACACAATAACCATTTTATTTTTACGATTAAATACTAAAACGAAAATAAATCATAAATTACTCATTTGTTATACAAATTTAACCCACTTTATATCAAAATCTTCGTAATTAAATTCTCTACACAATAAAAATATAATACAAATTTTTTTACGAAATCTCAGAACAGTAATTTATAAAACAGTCTCGGTTTTATAAAAATAAACACTATTTAATTCATAACTAATTCATTTCTTATCCAAAAATTAC
>WOUH02000009.1:1902312-1915767 GCA_009936405.2 Stevia rebaudiana
ATGATTGCTAATTGAAGTTGGATGATTGATGCTTGTTGTTTGAAGTCGTGAATTGCTATTTTGCTTATGTTGTTATGGACTAAGTTTATTTTCTTTATTTGTATTTGAATTTCCAAACAATGTAATCTGAATGTTTAAATTATGAAACTTAATATTTAGTCAACCATTGTGCTATTGAACAATCATGAGGTCACGTCGGTGTTTCCGCCACCGACAGGGTGTGACATTTACCATTTTAACATACACGGCTATACCCATTTTTGTCAAAAACCGTTCTAACATGTATTCAAAATATCATGTACTGAACCGAACTTATTCTGACATGTTACCTTTTGACTCAACCCTTTCGTTTTTGGAGTAAACACAACAATATTACCCGGTGATATGCAGACCACTTTCTAAATATATCACATGCCTCTGAAAACCAAAGCTACCAATAACACATTCAAAGTATTAAATAGAAAAGTGTATTCAAATATTAACATCCCCATGTCCTGGCCACGTGAGACGCACACCAACCGCTTGGTCCAAAAGGACAACACTCGTCACAATGAGTCCAAGAGCTACCAACTACATCGTTAACCATTAGCTCAGTATGATCCCAAATATACATAAAAAATTAACATTAAAAATAAGATTACTCATATAGTTAGCCCAAAAGGACCTCTCCACCGTTGGCATTATGCCCTAATCATCCTCAATCTTAATGCCAATATCTACACTGCTACAGAAAATAACCTCAGACTTTTAACATGTTGACAATCACAAAATTAGCTAAGAATTTACAGTTGTAACAAAAGAAAAACACTACAATAGCAAATGTAAATGTAAATGATTCTCAAGTGGCACCAATTAAAAAATTACTTCACCTAAAAGAATTTCATCATGTAGAACATGGTATTTAAAAATCTGTTGATGGCGAATACAGATTACAAAACTGGAACCAAAATCAAAATTCACATACAAAATAAACACAAATTTAAATTTTGAAGACTTGTTTTTATAAAAGGCATGTTTGGATCACCGATGCATAATAATAAGCATAGTATAAAAATTGATTAAAAAACAAATAATACATGTTTCTGCATTATACGATAAAACCCAAATTAGCCCATACCTCTTAAATTGGAGTTTAGATTCCAGCAAGTCGTAATCGCCTCCTCCATCTCCATCGTCACAAACCACTACACCAACCACCGTCAATCACAATCGTTTTCACTTTAACAACAATCATTAAACTACGATAAAACATTATTATGTAGGCTCTTAACCTTAATCAAGCACAATTGTGTGAAAATCAACCTTAAACCCTAGACATTAACGTTGCTTGTCTGCATCTTTTCCTCCAATTTTCCCAATATTAACATAGCAAAAGCCCTAAAGTCGTCAATTATTTCCCACCTCATCCTCAGAACCCGCTGATCGAAGTTTCAATTGGAGCTCCTCCACCAGCACAACTCCCTCAAGTGGCGACGACCGTGTTTAGCTTCGTTCCTACGGCAGCTCTATCTTCATTTTCACCTTGACTTCGGTGGAGAATTGAAACCTCAGATACCCTACCATCTGATTAAAAAACGAAAACGAAAACGAACTGAACTATCTGATAAAAAAATCGAAACCCTAGATGAGAGAATCACCACTGTATCCACATCCATTCTCTCTGATGTGGGGCTGTAGAAGAGTACACGTATACATGCTTCAGACCTTGGCGGTGGAGGCGGCAAAATTTCCTAAGTTCCCTTTGTTATCATCCTTCGTCTGTCGTGATTACCATAAATAATCGAATACGACGACGGGTTGCAGATGAAGATGAAGATGACTCTCGATCATCGCCATCGACTTCATCATCTTGTTGAGAGAAAGCCTCATGTAGAGATTGGGTAATTGGGACTTTCCAGAGAAAGATGTGACCACGTATACAAAACTTACATGGTCTAAAATACCCTTCAGTGTTATTAACGTATACAAAACTTACATGGTCTAAAATACCCTTCAGTGTTATTACACTGTTACTACTGTTGAGCAAGGGTTTATTGGGAATTCCATCCTCATGTCTTTTAAATACATATAGTAATTTTAGATGGTTTAAACGTTTTGGTCTTTTGTCCTAACAAAAGTTAACCTTTTGGGTTAGTATTATGTAAGTGGTGGTAATTCTCATTAGATGTTTATCTTCTTTCTTTTTGTTTTAATATATTTACTTTACTTTTCTTAAACTTTATAGAATTTTAATCAACTTTGTAGGTAAAAGGTATAAAATTATAAACACCTCCTTGAAATATAGTGACCTAATTGGAACAAAAAAAGTATAAGTAGCTTAATTGGAACAAAAAAAGTATGAGTGCCTTAATTGAAACAAAACTGAAAGTTGGTTACATTTGTATGACATTTTCCCTTTTATTAACTAATTGCTTCTAATTTTTGTATAATATAATTTTCTAATAAAATCTAAATAAAAAGTAACAACTTTAACTATAAACCCACTACCACTACGATCCTAACTCCTAAGTGGTAATTAATCACTACTTACATAAACTCTGATTAATTAACCGCTAACCATCAACATAAAAAAAAACCAAAACACTTAACCATGTTACTACGAGTATCTCATAATACACTATTCGACGACATTAAATATAGAAAAAATAAAATAAAATAAGTTTATTTATGTGCATTGGCGTATACAGAACTAAACATATACAAAACTAAACCACTAACTGGAAAATAATAACTTTTTTAAAGAGAATGCAAGTGTTTAATCTTCTTAATAGCTTCCTTTACCTTTGTTGAGGGTTCATCATACAAGTAACCAATATTATCAACTTTTGCTGACATACTCGGTTCGCCAATAAACGCACGAAAAGAATCTGCAACCGAATTCGACAAAGATTCCAAGTTATATCCTCCTTCCAGAAAAAACACGCATCGACCGCCACATAGATCTTTAGCGAGCTGCTTTATGTTCGATGCCAACATGTAATACGTTCCCGTTGTGAATTGAAAATTGGCTAGCGGGTCCAGTACGTGTCCATCGTATCTGAAAAATAATTTTGATCGCAAGTCAGTAATAAATTTTTATTTTTATTATTATTTTTTTGGATTGCAAACCAGTAATAATTGGTTGATAGTCAGTTAAACAGTTTGCAAAATTAGTCAAGGGGTTGGGTTAAAAGTTAAAACACCCTTTTTGACTTTTTGCGTAGTCAAAGTCAAAAGTGAAAAGTCAGGGGTATTTTACTCTGATTTAACGGAAGTTAGCATTAATACTATATAAACATATAAAAAAATGAAAAGATGAACATTTTTGGTTGAAAGAAAATTCACCCTGCTGATACAAGAATGATATCCGGTTTAAATCTTTGCGCTGACGGTACGATGACATCATCAAACACGGTCCGCATGGCAATATCGCCTGAACCGCCTGCTAATGGCAAATTAAGTGTCGCGCCTTCACCATTACCAAATCCTATATTATTAATTTTCCCAGTACCAGGATAACTTCCATCCTAAAATACCATAATAGTATAAAAATAAATTATTTAAATTGCATTTAAAAATATTAAAAATAAATAAATAAATGGATGTTTGTTTGTTACTTGATGAGTTGAAAGAAAGAATATGTCTGGATCATCATAAAATGCATCATTAGTCCCGTTTCCATGATGGACATCAAAATCAATGATGAATACGCGTTTTAAACCATGAGCCCGTTGAGCATATCGGGCTGCAATAGCTACGTTACCGAATACACAAAAGCCCATTGGGCCTGTAGGAACCGCATGGTGTCCAGGAGGTCGTATTAAGGCGAAACCAATTGGTGGGCTTTGACTGGTTTTTGATGCTGCCACCTACATTTTTATTAAATAAACAAAAAATAAATAAATAAAAATTCAGTTACTAACAAATAATAATCCTAAAGGTGTCAATTTCGACCCAGCTAACTCTAATAAATTATTCTAAATAATGTCACATGGCAACACCATAAATTTTTTAATTTTTTTATAATTTTCATTTTATCTTAAATTATAAAATAGATTTAAATTTTAAAATCATTTTAATTTGTTATTATCTAATTAATTATTCAAAATCATTTAAAAGAAATGTTCAAGTTAAGCTAGTTTATTGACAAATTGGTTAATTTTGAAAAAATAAATATTATTTTGAATAATTAATTATGTAATAACCCCGTGTAATACACGGGTTTTAAGCTAGTTTATTGATATAGGTTGATTTTGGGTTTTTTGTAATCTCAAACAGGTTAAATATTATTTGGTTTGACAAAACGGGTCAAACATGTCAGATTTGACCCACTAACACGTACGGCCGAAGTAATACCACATGATCAACCAAAGATAATCCTGCTCCAGCTGCAATCAACGATTCATTAAATGTCTGCATTGTATATGGTATTGATATGACTATCATAAACATCTTTTAATAATGAAATTAGTATGATTATAGAAAATTTAAATGCACAACAGTTTAAGGAGCACTATTTATGAATTTTCTTACTGTGGCGGTGGCGTATGTGGGTCCAGATCCATCAATGTGTATAAAACCCTGTTCTGAAGCTTGCTCCATTGCCTATAAAAATAGATTTACAGAAAACAATTAATTTATGCAAATATAATATTTACAATATGCATATCTAGTGCACATATTTAGATGATGTATGTCAGTATGTGAAAATCAATATGATGACAAAAAATTATGCAAACAGTGTCATGGTTGGTTAACTTAACTTGGGATGACAGCCAACATTTTTTTTTCCCTTATTCAAATAATATTTCATGTTTTTTAAATGTATAAATAGTTAAGTGGCATTATAAAAAACCACACTGTTAGGATAATAATCAAAGGTTAAAAAAAAGGAATTTAGGTGATAAAAACATTTAAGAGCAATTTGGGTGACTTTTGATCCGTTTGACCAGATTGACCAACTGGAGATAAAAAAACACAAATTTACACTTTTTAAGGTAAAAAAAATCAAAGTTACCACCTCTAATAAACACTATATATGCCTTTTGGTGTTTAACATTCACAAATCTATCCTTATGCTTTTTATTCATTTCTTGAGGAAAAAAAAAACCTTTTCAAGGCCAAAAACATAAGATTTGGAATGCACACTTGCAATATCTTCCACTGTAGCAATTCTAAAATCTTGAAGTTGAATAATCTCAGATCCTCGAAACTGCAATCATAAAGATCACATATCACTAAAACTAATATTTCATTTTAGAATTAATTAAAAATAAAAAGAAAATGATTATTGGAAATTACCTTTGGAGTGAGTTCCATCTTTTCAAGAGCACTCACAATTGCAGGAACCCTTAAACTACATTCTGGATGTGCCTCCTGTAACCTTTGTTAAAAAATTCTAAATATAAATGCTACTAAAAACTTTTTAAATGATTTATTAAATATAAACATAAGTTATTTACCTTGTTATGACCCATTGCAGGAGCTACACTATATATCACTTTTGGTTGATTCTCATTTAACAAACATGAAGTAGAAACTTTTATATGTTTTTTCAGTGAAGTCGAATGTTTCTGGAACAATTGACTTCTCACAAATGAAACCACATGAGGCTTCAAAGAAGACCACACTCCACCTGCCAAATTGATCCAAAATCCATATTTTAATTTCATTCTTAATCAAGAAGTTGTTATCATGTCATGAAATTCGACTTTTAGTATTGTTAATGTTAAGAAAAGGCATACAATTATCATGGAACTTAGATAAAACAAATAAATGTATCAAGTAATATCACACTCATAGAGTAATAATGATCTTTACAAACAATTAAACAAATATCGAATTGTTCAGATAGTATTCACTAAAATGTATCAATTTCTTCGACAATATCATTGTAGTTATCACTAATCAATCATACTTAGAGCTCACAATGACGTCACTCTCTTGTCATCCAAAAATTGCGACACAGAAATATGTGTATTTAATCGAAGTGATTTTGATAAATTGTTGGACAAGCTATTGACTAAATTAGACACTAAATTACAAACGGATTGGAGAAACCGATGATCGTAAGATCCAAGAATATGCGTAATCACATAAACAGTGAAACCAAAAGCAAAAGTTAAGTTGTCATCCTCATATATGATGAAACAAAAGGCATAAACAGTTAAAATAAACAGGATGAAGATGCTAATCGGCTAAAATCTGAGCATTTACCTCCGAGAAATGAACGATGCAGAAACGCTTGATGCTCCATTTTACTGATACGAAGCCTTTCGAACAGACAAAGGGGAGAATATATGAAAACGGGATAAGGGGCGTTTGGTTGTAAAGTGAACGGGTCGGGTCAAAAACTTCAACTTGGGTCATGGGTGGTTTGCTTTTCATAACCGAACCGAAAGCTTAACCAAACTCATTGTGGTTTTTTTAATATTTTGATTTAAGGTATTTATGATTCGATTTAAAATTGTAAAATCCTTCTAACTAATCATGAGTTTGAATTCACAGGGTATTTGTGTTTAACTTTTGGTAAGTCGGTTTCACATACATCTTACCATGGCAAAACGAATTTGTTTTTTTTTTACGATTTATTAAAAAATCATTGTATAAACCAGACTAAACCGTAAGATTTAAAGTTTTATTTTTATAGCAATGTAATCTTAAGCATGTTTATTTTTATAATAAACTTAACTACAAGTTAAAATTGGATTCCCTGTGTTTTAACTTTTAACCAAAGCAAATATGTTACTTTCAAATTGTATTAAACGAATATAATCTTTTCAACCCGACTTGTAAAATGATGTGCTTTTAATAAATATTTGAATCGTGTTAATTTGAGAGTCAATAGTACCTTTATTGTTCGCGTTATATGTTTCTTAATTTGAAGGACTCAAATAAACATTTCATGTACAGTTTTATTGCTTCAGTTGTTTGTAGATCAATTATTTATTATCCCATTTCATAGTGCGTATCCATGAGTCGAATTAATTTGAATTGTCTAGAATTGTTCTTATTAAAGTTAGTTTATAGATTGAATGTTTGACGGTCCCAATAATTCTCAAACTGTGAAACCAAACTATGGCATATTCATTCGGGTTAACGGTTAAATTCGGTTTTAAAATTCATCGGTCCAGGCTTTAGTTTTCGACGATCATATAGTTGCTACTAATGATTTGGTTTACGGTTTGATTTGAAAACCATTGCCCGGACTCTAAACACTCGTACTTCTGATTTGAAAATGGTAAAAGAGTCCCTAAATTGGTTTTGATCTATAATAAAAAATTATAGAAGGTTAAGTACAAAGAATGTGTATGTTATAATTATATGTGGTCAAAGCTTATATTTTATGCAAAATGCTTATGTATTATGTAACCTAATAAAAGATTAAATACCTCGTTTACATTTTTCACAAATGATGTGTTATTAAACCTAATACGAATTAATTAATTTTTGTTTTTTTTATATGCTTTTTTACTAATAAATTTAGAAGAGGACTCATATCATATGCTCCAAGGGTTTATGAGAAGCTTAAGACAAGTCTTATAAAGTCGAAGATGTTTCTAGACACAAATTTTGACTTAGGAGTACGCAGAGTACGTCAAATGACTCTCTCTTGGTCAACGTGATTCTAGAGAGTCAACATTATGAGGAGACTGGCTACATTTCGGTCAAATGTTTTTGTATATGTTAATTGTTACAGTTAAATTTCATGACACCGGAGACATATCTATAAAAAAAAATGCTGAAAAATCATTTATAGCTATAATATTTATTTACGTAGTTGCTTCATAAAAGTAAGTAACAAAAATTCAAGCACCTTTTTTTTACCATATATAGTTATATACTTGAGGTACTAAATAATAAATATCATGGTTATAAAAATCCCGACTAGGCTCCGATTAATCACCGATTAATCGTTAATCCTTCCCTCACCGATTAATGACCGATTATCATTAATCAGTTCCGTCGGTCAAAACTTGTTATAATTATATAGTATAACTTACTTATGTTAACTTTGAAGTATTATATTCATATTAGTGTGAATATATATATAGTTTACAAGAATAACATATAAAACTTCCAGTCCGATTAATCCCTAGTCCTCACCTCGCCGCTCGACTAGCGCCTAGCGATTTCTACAACACTGATAAATATACCTTAACCCATTTAAACACCATTAGCTTTTGCCTTTTAGAGCTTCAGCTGCAAATAAATGTCGAAAACTTAAAACGCTCCACATAATTACTTTCATACTTGCAAGTTGCAACCAAGCCATCACGCTTCTTAAAGCATACTTCACAATTTAGCATTGCAAGTTGCGACTATAACGTTGGCGTGTTAAGTACATTAAAAGAATTTTTGTTAAGATTTTATAAGTTCCGCCCCAATGACTTGTATGTTAGTATTTTCTCTGCGTTTTTTGAATAAATTTTACATTGGTAAAACAATTTTGAATAAAATTAATGTCAAAGGCTTAATAAAACTAAGCACTTTGCAATACCAACTTCAACTTTTTAAAATATCATATATTAAAAGTTGTAAGGGGAGACAAAGACTTTTAAAATTGAAACCTTGAAGCACTTGTGACTGTTTGTACATTTGTGCTTTGATGACATGTACATTTTTATGAACAACTCTGTTTTAATTGGAACTTGCACCAAAATCCATATAAAAATAAACGTGTCTCAATAAACGTACAAACCTACCTAAAGTAGATCTTAACAAATCTATAAAAGTTAAACAATTTTTTAGCTATTAAATCATATTTGGATAAAATGTTGCGTTCTCCCTATCTTATAAACATCCACTTCATGAACTGGGACCTTGTTCCATAATCAAAGAATAAGATAAGTTTCTTTTGATTTTTAGCCATGTAATTGTAGACATCATATCCAAACAACACTTAATGCTCCTTCTAGAAAGAAGAAATGGTACGGACAGACCTAATGTATTCATGTACGTAAATTGAAGCTTTGAGTTAAAGACAAAACTCAAATATTCGAAAGAAACATCAAGATGAATATACGAGTGAGAAAAGTTCAAAATGAGACGAAATTTACGAGCAAAAGATAAAAAATAGAAAACGTGTAAAGAAGCTGGAATATCGATTTACAATGGATTTTTTTAATAAGAAAGAAAATGTCGGTTTCCATTTCCAACGACAAACATGAATTTCTACTGTGCGTGTGCATAGTCAGTAGTCACTTGCATTCACCAACATATAAAGGCATTCATACCTTCTTAAAGTGAAACCATTTTTTTATTCATTATTATAATATATAAAAACACGTAAATAGTGTGTTGGCTAATATTAGATTTGAAATATGTTTCTCTCCTTTGAAAAAGTTACACTGCGATATTATTCTCTCAGTAATAAAATTCAATTTAATTTTTTATTTTTGTTTTCATGATTAGTGAATAAATAATAATACTTTATAAGAGATCATAACGTATGCTACAAACTCACTTAAGTTGGAGTGAAAAAAAGAACATTTAAAACCTTTTATTTCAACCAAGTTTCTTTGACATAAAACATGATCTGTAAACTGAAGTGTACACTCCCTCTAACAACAAAGATGATTATCCGTTGTTTAATTTCACAAACTTCTCGGGTTATATCTAAGCTTTATATTGAGCTTCATTAAACTCATACTTGACTTGCTATAGCTCGAGTTAAGTTTGTTTTGAGATTCATATTTAGAACTTAATTCCGCTCACCAGTAATGTTACAAGCTCAAGATCGACACAAGCTTTGAGTCATTTCGTTTTCAACTAACTACTTCTGAGTTCTTGTATAACTATTTCTTATTTACTTGTATGATTGTAGTTATATACAACATTATTTATAACTCCTATTATTATAATCATAAATGACTCGATCTCATTTAAGCTTGACTTTATTCAGATTTTCAGTAAAATGTTTTCAAACTGTCTATCTGAATTCGGCTTATTTAAATTTAGCTTAAGAGAGCTCGAGCTCGTCTTATGAGAAAACTTTCAAGCTATAGATGGCGGGCGTTTTTATTATTTAATTATTTAATAAATACATTTTTAAAGTTTTTGTCTCTCTCTCTCTCTATATATATATATATATATATTTTGTTGTATCGGGTTAGAGAATCAATGAACCGAGAACAATGATTTATGATATGAATCTTAATAGTGGCGGAATCACTACTAACTTTAAGTAGTTTGAGAGTAAGGCAAAATTTGAAATAAATCAGTGTGACACTTTTAAGTAGTTTGAGAGTAAGGTAAAATTTGCGATTATAATAAAAAGTAATAATGAGCTACTTGACTTGATTAAACTAAAAGTAAAAGTAAAATTGAAATGGAAAGACATTGTATGTATATGTGACGGCGTATACACGGGTTTAACACAAAGACCCGGTTCGGGTGGGTGGCCCATTACCAGCTGTTCTTCACTGTTTGCTTCCCTTTGGTTGGTTGGGTCCCTTTCGCCCATTGATAATATCTTCTAATTCCAATAACCCATTTCTACCTTCTGTCTCACCTCCCCAAAATGAAGTCAAAATTCATCGAAAAGAACATGCCTGCTTGGTTCGGCAGAAAATTCACCAAGGAAAAGGATAATCACAACCGGAATCATCATCAAGATAACCCCTTTTTCAGCAACAATTATCAGACAATCACCAGAAACGATGGTGCTGATAGGAAGCAGAAAACCAGTTTTGATGAAGGTTTATTGAGTCGAGGGTCGCCACGGGTCAGCCGGGATTTTTCTCCGTCTTCAACTTCACATGGGTCTGGGTTTTCCTGGTTAGATTCGGATCGGGTTGCGCATCCGTTACCTCAGCCGTCTATATCCCCAACGACGTCGTTGCCGGCTGTATCTCCGACGACGTCGTTTGGATTGGTGGATCATCATGGTTCGGCGCCGGCTTCAGCGTCGGCGTCTTCTAGTGGCGGCTCATCTGTGGCGTCGGCTGATGAGCATAATTTTGATCATGGTCAATTGGGGTTTTTCAGGTTGTTTTTCTGAATTGTTTATTTGTTTAAGAAATTGGTTCATGTCTTATTTTGTTTGTTGGTAAATTAGGTCTAGTTTATGGTTAATTTGATGATTCAGTGTATGTTTTGGGGGTATTTGATTGATAATTTAGGAATTAGGGCTAATCATTACAATTCAATGATCAAAACAAAAATGAGGATCTAGAACTAATTCAGTTTAATTTGAACCAACCTATGATCAAAATCAAGCCTTTATCGTTATCAAGTTGTCAATATTCATCTCAAAATGAAATCTTAATCATCTGTTCTTGTGGAAGTATGTTCAAATGTCTTTTGAATGTACTCATTATAAGCAATTCAAAACAAAGAAAGATGAAAATGTGATAAATTAATATAATTTATTGGGTTAAACTTTAAGATGATTCAATATAACAACATTAACATGTCTTACCAATTCAAGAAGGAGCAAAACCTTTTAATGTTCAATTTCAAAGTAATTTATTGTGTCTATAGTAAAATTAGGTTAGTAACCTATCTATTACACGGGTTGAATTAATGAAATATTAACTAGTGAAATAAGCAAAATAAAGAGTTTTAAAGAAACTATTAAATATTATACGGGGTAGAAATAAACCTTAAGAGGTCAAATAAGATAAGCTTAAAAAAAATATTCGTTTTACAAAATTGTGACATGTGGTGCAATCAGTTACTTATTAACTACATATATGCTAATGATGTTTTGATTATAACAGAGTGTATGGTGACACCAAGTTGAGCCCTAGATCAAGAAGTCCTGGTCCCGGTTCAAGATTGGGGACCACCGCCACATCACCGCTTCATCAACGGTTTGCATCAACGGTTTTAGAATCTCCTAACAGAAAATTAGATGATGGAAAGAACTCGGGTCACCCGCTTCCTCTTCCACCCGGATCCGCACCACCCGGTTCGCCAACTAGCCCTTCGTCTGCATTAAATTGCAGTTCTCCAACAAGTCCATCTTCGGTTTTATCAAATATGAAAACGCTTAATGTTACCGACAATTCAAATTGTCAACCGTCAAAGTGGAAAAAAGGAAGATTGTTGGGAAGAGGAACTTTTGGGCATGTTTATCTTGGTTTTAACAGGTAATTGTTTAAATTTTAAAATCTGTTATTAGGGTTGTTTGTGTTTTGAATCTTGAGGTGGCAAAATGGGTTGGTTTAACCAACAAATTGAAGCGGGTCGGGTTGATTGTGTTCATCACGAACAACTTTTTTTGTCAAGTATTTGAATACCTTTGATTACCAGTTTTAATTTTGATTAGCTGATTGCAAAAGCTATAACTTTCTGATAATCATATTTATATTTATAAATAAAAACGATTTACAAGGTTGTGTGCAATTGTGCATTAAAAATATGATTTTGATGGATTTTGACCCATTTGACCTGTTTCTTGTAAAGGTAATCGGTATTTTGAGTTTACTGTTAGACATGTTAGAGATCAAACATAACAAAATTTATTTATTTTTTATTAAGTAAATGGTTGAAATTGCCACTTCTATCTTTTGGGCTCGTTATATGTTTATCAGGACTGTTTTAGTATTCTACAAAAAATTTAAATGTTTTATATATAGTTTGTAAAATGTTAATTTTATTGGAAGCCCCAAAATAAATGCAATATTTCAGTAACAAAGTTTTGAATTTCTATAAGAAAATGACATGCAAATCTACAATCATTGCAAAATGTTGATAAATAAATTTTGATTCACCACATTTCTATTTTTGGTCATCACTAATTTGCATATTAGATGTTGACTAATAGTTTTATTGGTGATGATGGTGTTGCTTGTTTTGTTTGTTGGCAAACCTCCAAAGTGTACCATGATACATTTATTTTTTGTACTTTTATAATAAAAAGTTGAATATATATGAACTATTTTAAGTATTTGCATTTTGATTTAAATCGAATGTTGCTTAAGAAACTCTGGTGGTATCTTTGTTTTTTTAATAGTGAGAATGGTCAGATGTGTGCGATAAAAGAAGTAAAAGTTGTAGCTGATGATCCTTCTTCAAAAGAATGTCTCAAGCAATTAAACCAGGTATGTTCTCCTTCACACACATATGTGTGACATGTGTATATATATACATATATGGGGAAAGTGAATACGATGCTATTACGCACCTAACTTAGGTGTGAAACCATTCAAAACTACGCAAATTTGATTAAATCAAAAGAAAATTTGATTTGTATCTTATTTCATGTATATATATATCTATAGGGTATGGATAAAATGGAAATCCAAGTTTAATGAGAAAACTTAAGAAACCCATATAAAAATCATTATTGTTTTTTACAAAAAATATGGTAGGTTTTATATGGGTAAGGTTATTCTAAATAGGGAGCTTATTCTAAGAGGGCTAAAAGAGATTTTAAAACAATCATAAACAAACTCAAACGAACTCCGATTGAACTCATTTTAGCGGCGTTGGAACCGTCTCGTCGAACTCTTTCCCGCCCCCAAAAAC
>WOUH02000009.1:1915867-1927491 GCA_009936405.2 Stevia rebaudiana
ATGAATCAAAATACAATTTAGAATATAATAAGATCATTTATTTCACATAAATATCATATTACAAGTAGGTACCAGACTAGTTTACAAAAGTCAAAGGCCGGAATTTAATCGGTCAACTGCCGGAAAATGGCCAGTTGTTATACACCCCCACCACAAAAAACCTAAAACTAAACCCTAAAAGCTAAACCTTAAAAGCTAAATCCAAAAGATAAACCCTAAAAGCTAAGATCGTAGAGTTTGACAAGACGGTTCCAACGCCGCTAAAATGATTTCAATCGGAGTTCGTTTGAGTCGGTTTATGATTTTTTTAAAATCCCTTTTTGCCCTCTTAGAATAAGCTCCTTATTTAGTTGATCCTAACCCGGTTTTATACCCATTTTCGTCACATTTTATAAATTTTTTTTAAAAAGCACTGATGGGTGTTAGACATGTTACATATGTAACATATTTGTATTTTACTTAAAAATGTCTTTTTTATAAAAATCTTTTTTTTTAGTATTTACTCGCATTTTTTTACCAAAAGTCATAAAATTGTATGTAGAGTTAAAAATATATAAAAACAATTACACTGTTACATATGTAAATATGGGGTTTCCACAATTTTTTGAGTGAAAGTAGGTTTCTTGTTTATACATCCCCATATATCTATATATGTGTGTGTATTATTATGCATTAATGAAAAAGGATTGACCCCATCATTTTTAACCTTCAATTTTATTTATATATTTATTATTAAAATTATTATTATTATTATTTTTGTGTAATGATTTTCTATTAAGTCTGTGATCATATTTTCTGAAAATTTTACGCGCTCTTACAGGAGATCACTTTGCTCAGTCATCTTTCACATCCAAACATTGTTCAATATTACGGAAGTGAACTGGTATTGTTCCTATTTTGTCTTTATTGTTGGCTCGGTAAAAAAACTCAAATTTGACTTTGTGGTTGTCAAATTATTAACATGTATTTTTAGATTCTAGTTTAGACTATATGATAGAACTTAGTATTATTAAAGTTTGAAGGTTATGCTTTTTCTTAAATGGGTCAAATGGGTAAAAGCTAAAAGATTCAAATAATAAAGGAAACAAGTCAAAACAGGTTTAGAGTCATCAGTGTATTCAACATTTCAACTACATAATACCTCCCAAATCACTTTATTTAATTAAAATTAATTTATTTTCCAAATAATTTTTCACACAATAGATATGTTTAAATTAATAAAATTAATAAAAATATGTTTGTGGGTTTTTCAGGGAGATGAAACATTATCTGTTTTTTTGGAATATGTCTCCGGTGGTTCAATTCACAAATTACTTCAAGAATATGGCCCGTTTAGGGAACCCGTAATTCAAAATTACACCCGTCAAGTTCTTAGTGGGCTTGCTTATTTACATGGAAGAAATACAGTACACAGGTAAGACGGTATTATAATTTTATATAGATCTTGGATTTTAGCTTCATATAGTTTTTATTTTTTTAATAACAAGTTTGTGCTTTTTAACAGAGATATAAAAGGAGCAAACATATTAGTTGACCCTAATG
The DNA here is from genome assembly GCA_009936405.2 of Stevia rebaudiana. NCBI lineage: Eukaryota > Viridiplantae > Streptophyta > Magnoliopsida > Asterales > Asteraceae > Stevia > Stevia rebaudiana. The sequence goes on from WOUH02000009.1 coordinate 1,917,410, forward strand.
GTGAAATCAAGCTTGCTGATTTTGGTATGGCAAAACATGTAAGTCTCTCACCATACTCTCAAGAAAATATATTCTTTTATTTAATTTTATATGAAATTTTATTTAAATGGTTACAACATCCTGAAATTAAACTAAAAAAACATTCATTTAGATTATTTAATCATATATAATCTATTATTATACCATAAATTTTAACAAGCTAAAGAACGCACAGAAGTGGTTCTTGAAAACTTGACTCGGTTGTGGTCAAAGTGGTGGATTGCATCTTTATTGGTCAAAGGAGAGAGAATATTTGAAAATTAAACTAATTTAATTATTTGTTGTCAGATTACAAATTGTACTTCAATGCTTTCTTTCAAAGGAAGTCCTTACTGGATGGCACCTGAGGTAATTTTCATCCTTTCAAAACCTAATTTTTTTAAAAATTTTACATTAATTTTCTCATTTAGTTAATATAAATTAATATGATATAATATCAGGTTGTAATGAACACAAACGGTTACAATCTTGCGGTTGATATTTGGAGTTTAGGATGCACAATTCTTGAAATGGCAACTTCAAAACCTCCTTGGGGTCAATATGAAGGGGTATGATGTTTCATTTATTTATAAAAATATAAAAATAAATATAAAAAATTTCTTTTAGGTTTTTGGATGTTTATAAAAATTATCGTCGGGCTTGTGTTTTTGTTGCCAGGTGGCAGCAATATTCAAGATTGGAAATAGCAAAGACATGCCTGAAATACCCGATCATCTTTCAAACGATGCAAAATCTTTTATAAAACAATGTTTACAACGGGACCCGTCTTTACGACCCCCAGCGTCGAAACTGTTGGAACACGCGTTTGTTAGAGACCAATCTACTTCACGAGGCACCAATTTTAACTTAACCAAGGAAGCATTTCCTTTCACCTTTGATGGAAGTCGCACCCCGGTAAAAAAAACAATGCATTTGTTTTAATTAATTTCGTTAATTTAAGAATTAATTACTCCAGTGGTCCTTGTGGTTTGTGCAAATCGACAAAGTGACTAAGTAACAGGTTTTGGTACTAAGGTTTAAATTAACAAGTTTAAAGTTTGTGCTTTCAGTTTTGTAACAAGCTTGAGTAGGGTGAAATGACCAAAATACTTATTGACTTTTTACCCTTTGGCTTTGACTGATAAAAAGTTAAAGGGTATTTTGGTCATTTCACAATGATTTCATCAAATTTTTTTACAAAACAGAAAGCACAAACTCTAAACTTATTACTTTTTTTTCTTGGTACTCAAACATGTTACTTTACCCAAACCATACAGACTATCGAATTATCTATGTAATTGACTACTTATTTAATTATTTTTCTAATTTTTTTTATGATTATTGATGATGAAACAGACGGCTTTGGAAATGCACTCCAACAGAACAAGCATGAATTCATTTGACGGGCCTGTGGCGACCGGATCAAGAACTGCAATGTTGAGTCCAAGGTATATTGATCAGATAAAATTGGAAGTTGACTTTTTTTAATAATGTAGTTTGACTTTTTAAATTATTGTGTTTACAGGAGACATACAAGAACAATTACTTCTTTACCTGTATCCCCAACTTCAAGCCCATTAAGACAATATGGATCTGCATACAAAAGTTGTTATCTTTCACCTCCTCACCCATCTTTTACCATGATCGGTCAAAGTCAAGGTCAAAGTCAAATTCAAAGTAATTACAATTTAAACGATGTGTTTGCGGTTCAGTCAAGACACAATGGCAAAACCACAATCGAACCTCGGTTTGAAGTCCCTCAGGTCAAACCACAAACGCCCACTCGAACCCCAAGATCACGGCTCATTTGACCTGGGTCAACTATAAGAATTTGATGTATGTTTGTAGGGAATTATTCGTCTTTGTGATTCATTGTAAATAAAACCGGTGAGTATGGTTTTTTACGACTGTATACAAAGATTGGCCGGTTTTTATGGCTCCGATAAGATAATGCTGGCCAAAATCAATTGTTTATCCGTTGACTTTTATATGGTCAAAGTCAAATGTCGTTTTTGGAACTTTTAAATCGGTCCCATAAATGGTCCATATCTGGTCAAATTAGTGGTCAATGGTTAAGAAACATAATTGAGTCAATTCAATTATTAGTGGTTTGAATCTTAAACGCATTTGTGTTTAAACCTTTTTATGTGTTGCTTTTTTTTGGGAAAATAAATAAGCAATGACATATATCGTTTTGTAATTTGTATGCATACTAATGAACTTGAATTCTACAACGTTTTGTACCGAGTTATCCTAGAAAACGTGGCCCGTATGGTGATGGAGCTCCAGATGACCCGTTGTGGAAGATTCTAAATGTTAATCTTGAGTTGCGTTTTGTTAACGAAGATGTAAACAAACAGTTTCCGTTAGTTCGTATGAGTTATCATGCCACAACTTGAATCATCGCAAATTTTTGCAACTTGAAGATGTTAGTAAGAAAGAAAGGTTGACCACACATTCTCAAGTCAAAGAGTCAAAGTATAACATTATTCGCGTTTTGTAGGATATTGATCTTTATATAAGCTTTAAAGAAAAAAAATTATGCAATTGCACTTGAATGAATGATTTGGCCAATGTATATATATGGTGAGATACATCAAGGGTTTGACTAAAGTCAAATTTGCAAGAGTATAATAGCAAGATCCATTCATTTGATCATAGCTTACTTGATTAAAGCAGTAATTTTGAATCATATTCTTTCATAATCCAGCTTATCAGACTGCACAAAAGAGTTCATTAATCACATGATAACGCCGTTATTAAACTCATAACTTCAAAAAAAAAAAAAAAAAAAAAAAAAGACGATTACCTTGATTAACATGTCGGTTGGAAGCCAAGCTGGTGCAGTCGGGATCCCGACCCATGCAATCTACAACACATGATTGTATTTTGAGTTTCAAAATAAATTCTGTTTATGTGAAGTTTTTGTTATGCTAAGTTTTTTTGACATGAAAATGTGACTAAAAAGTAACATTATTATAGAAATTATGTAACTTACAAGTGCATATTCTCCTGTTTCAAAGACACGAATATCCAAAACCTCCCCACGATCTTCATATATGTAATCCAACCCTTTATAATAAGGAGGATGTCCAACAGATAGATACTGAAATAAAACCATATAATGTAAAATCTAGTAGGGAACTTAAATTACTAACGAAATATCGTTCACACTAGAGCTATCAATCGTATCGGGTTGAATTGTTGAACCCGTATATGGTTGACAAAACATGTCTTATCGTGTTTAACAGGTCAAAGGCGACACGATTGATAAAAGTATCAAACATGAAAACGACTTGTTTAACACTTCGTTTGGTGGCTTGTGAGTGTGACAGTCATATGTTTAATGTACCAGGTAGAAGAAGTGATGGAGCCTAGCTACCTAATTTTAATTATTAATGAAAAAGTATAAAATTAAATAGTGTATTTCTTATTAGACATGTCTAATCATGTCATAAACATGTCAAAAATTACTAGCCCTAAACTTGTACGTGACATGTATATTTATTTGTGCCAATTACATAATCGTAATTATGAAACATTTAAAATCATGTAACCTAAACACGACCTGCTTGACCCATTTATGTAAACGAGTCGGAGAGTTGTAATTAAATATAGGTTCACGGGTCAAGTTGATAAACTAAATGTGCCGACCGGTTTAATAGGTTGTTCAGTTTAATTAAATAGATTGAGTCGACACGTTTAATCAAACATTTTAGCAGGTCGACTTTTGAAATTAAACTGTTTGAAGGGTCGACCTCTCAAATTAAACGGGGTGGTGACGAGCTGATGTGTTTAATCAAACCGGTTGAATAAGTCCACTTAAACATTACACGTTAAACAAGTAAGATATCAAACCCAAAACTTGATTATTTGTATGTCGTGTCACACCCTTGGTTAGTACTTAATTAATATTATATGACAATTTTTTTGTCTATTAATAATACATTAGTGACTTACATTGATGCTATTTAAATACTTTTCCTTGTCTACTCTAACAATCTGCCCCTTTTTCACTGCCAACAAAAACATAAACATACAATTAACATAATAAAAACTTGAAAATGATTTGAGAAATGAAATTAAAATCTAGAAATACTGACTAGAAAAAACAGGTTTCTTTGGTGGTTTTGAAGCAGGTGTTTCAGTAGCAGTGGCGGCTGCGGCTGCTGGTGGAGGTGGCTCAGAAGACTCAGGTGATTTCACAGCTTTGACGGAGAAATAAATCCGGCGACCGCCGCCACAACCACCGCCACCTGGCAGCAGTCTTGTGGTGGTGATTGCTGTTGTGGGTGATGAGGTTTGTAATTTTGTGTATGGAAATGAAGAGAAAGATGAAGAGTATGCCATTGCCATTTCTTGATGTTCTTTCACTCTTCTTTTTAATTTTGTTTATATATGTATGTATAGATAAGAAAAGATTGGTCTATCAGTCTTCAATAGTAAATTACATAAATTGCCATTGAGGGTTTGTTAGTCTAAAACTTTGGTTTAGTTTTATTTATTCTTTTTTTATGATAATGAATTCTTATATACTGTTATTTATCTTTTTTTTTTCTTTTCTATGCGTTAAATCAATAAAAATACCCGTTGGGTATACCTGAATCAAACACAACGGATATTTATCGGGTAACTATTAATCAACAAAAATATATACTTGTTCCAACAAAATATACTTAAAGTTTGACAAAATGAACACTACTAGACTTGAATTCGAGTTTCATAAAATATCGACAAAAAGAAAAAAAAATACGAAATATAGTTTATTTTCATATGAAATATACTTATATAAAAAGTATTTTATTAGGTATATAATTGGGTAAGCAGAACTAGTAAATAACATGTATATTATCAAATCTCCTGACCCATACCCGTGAAATTTCTTAAAATTAATCTCATATTCGTCCAAACCTATCACATATACCCGTCCTATATGTTACGGGTGTTGGGTTTACCCGTCGGACTCGAGTTTTATTGCTATCCCTGTACAAAACTAGTAGCTATCGGTTTGTTGAAAAATATTAAAAACTTGATTTAAATTTGTATCCCCAACCTCATCACACCCACTATGTGAATAGCTCATTTGGCATATAGTAAGGCGAGTATCTAGGATGTAAGCTACATCTTGTTTGTAAATTACAAACACAATTTTATGATTAGTGTGCTTATAATTAATTACGCGTTATTTTCACATCATCAACATATTGTCTAAGGTTGTTTCCTTAAAAAACATTTTTGTTTAGTTATCTAATTAGTTTACTTTGAATCGTGACCCACACGACCTCATGCCCTTCCACACTAGAAGACAAGATCGAGTGATCCTCACATAAAGACAAAATTAGTTGACATTGCCCCGTGCCCAAGCAAACCAGTAAAATTACGTATGTCCACGTGCCAACATGTGTGCCATAACTCATAAGCGGTTATTTGTAGAGGTAGTGGAGCATTTTCAGGATCCCCGTTCTTCCATCAAATATTCTGCTTTTTTATGGAGACTTGGGTTTAAATACCCATGGATTTGTTGTTTGCTTACGGCTTCATATAAATCATTAAAGTTTTCGTAATTTTTACTCTCAAACTTATTTTATTATTTTTGTTTAGTATCCTTCTATGTTGCCACTTTTTAATAAGACTATGCATTCATGTATCAAAAATTCCATATAAAAAATATATTCTGATAAACATGTTAATAAACTACATTTATTCGTTACATACAAATGTACCCAGTAAATGAGAAACCCTGATAGACAAACTGTATTTATTCGTTAAAGTTTACTATATATTTTCTATAAATTTATTTTTAAATTCCATACAGCCCACAGAAAATGAAACTGATATGATATGGATCTCATTACATAAATAACATCCTTAGAATTAGATATAAACGCTAAACCTATTTATTTTATTTTCTAATTAAATTGTCATTAATGCCTCAAAATGTCTATTATATTTCAGTTACACACATAATCCTCATGAATATTACCGAAATCCCGATCAATACGCCGTCGTATTGGGTCTCATCTCCCTTCCCCGACCACCTATAAATATTCATGCAATAAACACACAGAGCTCACCTCCTTCATCTCTCTCGCATGAGTAAATTAGCTATGGCGGATTCTAGGGTTCACAAATTGCTGTTGTTGTGTGCTTTTGTAATTTTATCATCGACTGTATCGATCACTTCTGCTTCTGAAGAGGAGAAAGAATATGTATTGACTTTAGATCACTCGAATTTTTCGGAGATCGTGTCTAAACACAATTTCATCGTCGTCGAATTCTACGCTCCTTGGTAAATCTCCCTTTTTTTTATAATTTAAATACAGACGAGATTATAATCAGTGTGGTTGTAGACAATATCCATTTAAGAATATATATATTTTTTTCATTCCAAAATACTTTTAACGTGAATTGCTACTTTTGATATTTTAGTAATATTGCAAATTCGTTAAATAATATGCATCTGGTTTTCTAACCAATTGGTGTTTTGAATTTTAATCGATCTGAAGTTGTGATCTGGGGTTATCGTTTTCAGTTTGTGTGCGTGTTGATTTAGAATCGTTAGTAGCTTCAAGCAACTGGATCGAATGATCGATGTAGTATTTGATTGAAAGTAGATTATGAGATTTCTGTATATCTGTGTTTAAAGTGAAAATCGATGTCAGGTAATTCGTGGAAATGAAACTATGAAAGCATTCAAGTCAGTTATGATTTGAATGACTTATTGTAACGTATTCATAACTTACTGAGAAGTTTTACTTAATTTATATCTGTTACCTTTTAATTAAATCATTTTTTGTTTGTATCTTATTACAATTCTGTTACGTACGTACTTAAATTGGGATCTTGAAAATGAACTTTTATCAATTTATTGCGTGTTAACGTTTGGAATTAGCATTTCAGACACCATTTGTATTCAAATTTTCATTTATGTTTTACCTAACCGGTTTTTTAGCTTTATTATTCATTTATTTTTCTACTTCTCACTTTATTTAGCGAATTAATCAATTATATATTAACTGTAACTGGTTTCTAATATTCTTTTAATAAATAATAACATGATGATATTTCTATTTACAGGTGTGGTCACTGTAAACAACTTGCTCCAGAGGTACCTGCTTTACTTAGAACTTAGAAGATAATATTTTACACTTACACCCTTGTAATTATTATTAAAAAATTTATTATAGTTGTAACAATTATTCTTACGTTATATACTTCATATATGCAGTATGAAAAGGCGGCATCTGCGTTATCAACCAATGAACCAGTAATTCATTTGGCTAAAGTTGATGCAAATGCAGAAGAAAACAAAGAACTTGCAGGTAAATATGAGGTTCATGGATTTCCGACAATCATAATCTTGAGAAATGGTGGTGAAAAAATTCAAGAATATAACGGGCCCCGAAAGGCCGATGGTATAGTTTCTTACTTGAAGAAACAAGTCGGTCCCGCATCGCCTGAAATCAAAACCAAAGAAGATGTAGAAAATCTCATTGATGACAAAAACATTTTTATTGTAAGCTTTTTCAAATATTTCCTCCTTTTTGTTAATGATTCTTTATGATGATGCTCTTTAACAATTAATTAAATTTTATAAATTTATAATTTATCAATGCAGGTTGGTATTTTCCCCAAATTTTCAGGGGAGGAATATGATAATTTCATGATTTTAGCTGATAAATTGCGGTCCAATTATGATTTTGGTCACACGAGTAACGCGAAACTCATTCCTCGTGGAGATTCATCGGTTACAAAACCGACTCTTAGGTTACTAAAACCTTTTGATGAACTGTTTGTTGATTCTACGGTAATGTTTATTTTAATACACACATTTTTTTAGTTTTTTATTTTATTTTATGTTTCTTTCTAGCAGTTAATTAACATCTTTTTTTGTTTATTTTTTTTTAGAATTTTGAAGTTGAAGCTATGGAGAAATTCATTGATGAAGCTAGCACTCCTCTTGTGACACTTTTTGACCAAAATGAAGTCAACCAACCATTTGTGAGCAAATTCTTTAATAGTCCAGATTCCAAGGTACACATTTCATAATTAAAGTATATATATTGATTAACTTATTATATATTTATACAAAACAAGATTAAAGGGCTGTTAATTAGATTTGTTTTCTTTCCAAAGGTTTTGCTCTTTTTTAATTATGAAAATGAGAATGAAGATTTATTCAAGTCAACATATCATGCAATTGCTGGATCATACAAAGGTAAAGGATTAGTTTTCCTCATGGGTGATGTTAAAGAGAGTGAACATGTTTTGGAGGTAATTATAGTTTTTATATTTATTCAATTACATTTAATTTTAAAATCTCCATTTAATTAATTACCTATTAACATGCAGTATTTTGGGATAGAAAAAGATCAAACACCTGCCCTTGTGGTACAAGGTAAAAAAGGTGTCAAATATGTTAACCAAAATGTGAAAGTTGATCATATTGCTTCTTGGTTGAAGGACTATACGGTATGTTAACTTAAGTTAATAATTCTTCATTTTTTTATGATTTTAATTAAATAGTGGAAAATATGCGGTTGAGTATAATGGGTCAAAAAATTTAATAGGTTGAGTCGTGTTTGACATGTAACACTTTTTGTCCAAATCTTTTGAAGTTTTTATTGTGTCAAATAATTTTGATAAAGATAATTTTTTTATAATAAAATCAAATATAATCTTTGGATTAACTCTTGTGGGATTATCCCATTTTCTTTTTAGCTACTATTTGTTCTACTTTTATTACATGTTTAAACTTTAAAGATAAAATGTTGTTTTATACTGGACCAAATTGACCCATTCATAAGTAAATGGGTCTAAATTGCTACAATTAAATTATTATTTTATTTTATTTTTGTATTATTTTAGGACGGGAAGCTGGAACCGTATATAATTTCAGAGCCAATTCCCGAAACTAATGACGAGCCGGTGAAGGTGGTGGTTAGCAAGAGTCTTAACGACATGGTTTTGAACTCCAAAAAAAATGGTAAGTTTTTTTATAACAGGTCTAGTAATGGGTCAAATTGAATATAACGGGTGGGTTATGATGGCCCGAATCGCTTTTAATTTAATTGGATCTTAACATTTTTAATCTTGGTTTTACAGTTCTACTTGAGATCTATGCACCATGGTGTGGACATTGCAAAAATCTGGCTCCAATCTTGGTCGAACTGGCGATATCGTTTGAGAAAGATCCTGATGTAGTGATTGCAAAATTAGTAAGTTGTTTACACTTTAATTAGTTCTTTTAATAATATGATGATTATTTGTTTTTTAATACATTTGTGCCAAATATTGTAGGATGGAACCAAAAATGACATTCCAAGTGACACATTTGATATCAAAGGTTATCCGACATTGTACTTGAGTACTTCAAATGGTAAGATTGTGCAATATGGCGGAAACCGGTCAAAGGAGGATATGATTGAGTTCATTCAAAAGAACAAAGATGCCGTTTCTGAGTTGTTAACTTCAGAATCGGTTTCTGAGGTTACTTCAGAATCGGTCAAAGACGAGCTTTGAGGAGATCTTGTGTGTTTTTTTTTTTTTCCTTGTCTTGTGTTAGGTGCTTATGTACTCCTTAAGAGTTTTAGACACCAAGATAAATGGCGGTTTTTAGCTTTGTAAGGTTTTAAGGTATGAGTTTTACATGAAAATAAGAAAGTTTGGTATCTTATACTCGTTCCATTTTAGGATACTCTTAATATTCTTAAACTTTATCGAAACAAAACATTTGCACGTAAAAGGGACTCGCACATGATGTTGAGATATTTGTACTTTCGTGTACCTTTATTTCCTTAAGTTGAAATTATGTGACAATGTATGGCACTTTATTCTTATTTGCGAATCATGGTTCACATTGTTAAGATGGTGAAAACTAGGGGTGTAAACGAGCCGAGCCGATCCCTAGCTTGGTAAGGCTCGAGCTCGGCTCGTTAAGATTTAAGGGGGCTCGGGCTCGAGCTCGGCTCGTTTAGAATTTTTGGCTTAAAAGCTCGAGCTCGGCTCGTAAAGAAATTTTCAAGCTCGGGCTCGGCTCGATTAGGCTCGTTTATTATTTAATT
>WOUH02000009.1:1927591-1938082 GCA_009936405.2 Stevia rebaudiana
GTTTAATCGTGTATATATACGCATTTCGGTATTAAGTTTAGGTACGTGATGATAATACGTATAAAAGTACATTTAAGCGAGTCGGAATACTGACCTGAATTTGCGTGTTGTCACATCAACTCACGAGTCAGGCTATGTCTCTTGCTCATGAGTCGATTCATAGGTCGGGACATGGTTTGGCCCATGGATCTGTTCATGTGTCGTTCATTGTCAGGTCATGGTCGAGTTGTGGTTTGGGTCATGAGTCGGGTCATGGCTTGAGTTATGGGTCGGGTCATGGCTTAGATCGTGGATCGAGTCATAGCTTGAGTCATGGTTTTGACCATGTGTCGTTTGATGGGTTGAATCCTTCCTTTAAGGAAAGGAATTAAAAAGCACCTCTCCACCAAGTATTGGAAGTCGTTAAGGGATAAGGAATCACATTCCTTGGGGTGGGGGGTATGCCACCCTCATAACTCCAACCCTCTCTAATTAGATTTTTCCACCTCATGCCACATCACTTTTATCCTCTCCAACCCTCCTCAACACTTAATCTATGCAATGTTACCATATCAACCTCAACACCACACATACTCTCCTCACCCACACATCAACACATATAGGCTTCACCTTCATCCAACTTTGGAAATCGATGGAGGAACCTGTTTGATGAAACCCGCAGCTATGCAACTCCACGCCACTCAATCTGCTTGGAATCTGTGGGATGCCCACCCACCATACCAAGCAACCTTATTTAATGGTACATTACCCCTCTATTATTATGTTCGGTTACTAATGGTAATTAAATGAATCATTATTGGATATTTGGATTATAATAATCTCAAATTTGCTTATTAGAAGCGAATACTTTCAGCTAAGGAAATATTTAGTAACACTTTTAGCTTTCAACTTATTTTCATTTGTCATTCACAAACTAATTAAAACAAGCTCATCTTTTAGTTTACATCAACTTATTCTTTGTTTGAAAGTACCAGGGAAAAATAAGTTGTAAGTTGAGAGTGTTACTATGCATTTCTTTAGTCTACCGGCCAGTAACTTAAAGTTAAGTTTATTATAATCCATAACCCCTTTAAGCTAGTGTGTTTTATTTATTGGGTCTTTCTTGCTAGACCTGGTTTTCTAGTAAAAGTAGATATGCAATCAAAGATTTATGTATATAAATAAGTAGGTCTTGTAGAATACTTTTGAAATAATCATGGTATATATGTCTAAGGGTGTTAACGGTCTGGTTTCGACGATTTTTAGGTCAAACCGAAACCAAATGGTGAGTAATAGTTTTTAATCATCCAAAATTAAAACCGAACAATTAAAAATCAAAACCAAACAAAACCAAACCGTTATTAACGGTTTGATTCGGTTTGTTTTCACCGTTTATGCTTTATAATAGAGAAAAGGTATAAAACAAAGACTTTGTATCTCTAGTTATTCCTAATGTTGTCCATAATTAAGAGTGCATAATGATTTGGTAATGTTGCAAGTGATAAGGCTTCAAGGTCTCTGGAAGTCAGTAGTATGATATGTATAAAACGAATGAGTGTTTCATCAATAATCGATTCACATGCTTTAACAAAATTAAAGAAACATTAACAGAAGATTACGACTGCATAGTCTTTGATTGGCACAATTAATTTATAAAGTTTGGTGTATGGATCAGATTAGCATTGAGTGACATGAATTAAAAAAATTACATATATACCAAACCTAAAATTTTAATTACATATATCCCCTTACAAACATTAAAAACTCACATATATACCCATTTTGAGGGGGATATATGTAATTTAAGTTTTTTTTTGCTATAACATGGATTGGAGAAATATGTAATTTAAGTTTAGGCTTTGGTATATATGTAATTAGGTTTCAAAATAGGGGGATATATGTAATTCTCCCTTCAAATTATTAATCAACTTGAATCGATTATAGTCACTCTCTCTCAACAACTTATTTCTCTCATAGTTAAATACATGAGCTCACACAAATTACATATATAGTATGTTTGAGGTCACTAATGATGTCACATCATTTATAGTAACATCAAACAACCTTAACCGTTAACTACTAATTACATATAATACTAGCAACTATTACAAATAAATAAGTATTTATAAGGTGACTAACTAATGACTATTATTACAATTAATGATTTTTTGGGCTGGATATAATCAGAATATTTGAGAATAATAATATAGACACAGTTTGGGATATTTAAGAATATCTTATTGATTCTCTTATATAAATTATTTTTTCTTAGGGAACATAGGAATATATTTGCAAATCATACAGAATGCTAAGTTTTGGTATATATAAGCACACTACCTCACTTAACTAATTCGGTTTTGCTAAAAAATAAACTTGTTAATTTTTTACCTAAACAATTTGGGGACCATCGTGGGGCAACCCGTGCATTTCATCATAATAATCACTAAAACTCATTTATTCTACTCTTTCTAGAAGGATTTTTGCGAAAATGTCTTCCCAGCCAAAGTCAACCTCATCTTCAGTTTCCTCCACCATAAGTGCTCCTAGCCTATCTACTCAACTTCCTGTTTACTCATCGAGCAGACCTGCTAATACTGTCAAGAAGAGTACATTTGTGTCGGAAACTATTCCGACCGCCAGGGTAACTTCATCTGCTCCTATAATTATTTCCAACGAAGATATTATGTCCATGTTTAAGCAGGTCAGACAGCAGATCAAAAAACAATAGGAAACAAACAAGCTCATTTAGGTAACTTGTTTAACAATCAATTCAGCAACTCTAAGGAATGCTAAAGAAGCAAAGCTGTAAAGAGGAAATAAACCAACCAGGATGTCCACATTGACTGATCAAATAGTAGTAACCTTTAAAGACGACGATAGGGTCGACATTCAAGATCCACCCCATGATGGTTTAGTTATTGCTTTATATGTTGCTAACCATTATGTGCTTAGGATGATGATAGATGATGAAAGTTTAGTGAACATAATTCAATAGGAGTAAAGGAAGTGTCACTGGATCCTGATAATCCCGACATGAAAGTTCTCATATGGATAAATATCCATAAGGATACTCAACATGAGCTTATAGAATTCCTAAAAAGCAGGGTCTCCACTTTTTTCTTGGAAACACGAAGATATGACAGGAGTATCTAGGGATATAATTACACATACACTCGGTGTTGATCCTAGCTTCAAGCCCATTCACTAGAAAAGAAGAAACTTTGCACCTGAAACGAATATCATCATCCAAGAAGAAGTCGAGAAGCTCCTGAAAGACAAACTGACCAGGAAAGTCAAATTCCCCAAGTGGTTAGAAAATGTGGTTGTGGTACAGAAAAATAAGGGAAAATGGAGAGTTTGTGTAGACTTTACAGATCTAAACAAATCTTGTCCTAAGGATCCATTCCCACTGCCTCATATACACTCAATGGTCGATGCTATTGCTGGTCATGACATGCTAACCTTCATGGATGCATTAGTAGGGTTTCAACATATTCAAATGGAACCATCAGATCAAGAAGACACCGATTTCATGACACCCACATGGATATATTGCCATATAGCAATTCCTTTCGGTCTTAAAAATGAAGGAGATACGTATCAAAGACTTGTGAATATGATGTTCAATGACAATATGGGGGACACAATGGAAGTTTATATCAACGATACATTGGTCAAGTCCAAGGATACCAAGGATCATCTCAGGGATCTACAAGAAACCTTCGCTATATTGGATCAATACAATATGAAACTCAACCCACCAAATGTTACTTTGGGTAAACTCCAAAAAATTATTGGGATATATGGTAACCAAACGAGGTGTCGAAGCCAACCCAGAACATATAAAGGCTATCATGAACCTACAGTCCCCTTCAAATGTGAAAGATGTAAGATCAACTAGACGGGTGGTAGGTCTTAATCGTTTTAACACCAAATCTTCCATAAGGTGTAAGGGATTCTATGATATTCTTAAAAATAACAAGTTCCTATGGACTGGGGAACATGAAAATGCTCTTCAAGATTTAAAGGAATACTTAGCCTCACCACCACTACTTATGAAGCAAGAGAAAGGGAACCACTTTCCTTATATCTTGCGGTATCTCGAACTACCTCTTAGTGCAGTACTGGTCAAGGTTCACGAAGGCTCACAACATTCGGTATATTACGTAAGTAAAAGTCTACTAGATGCGGAGACCAGGTTTTCCCATTTAGAAAAATTATTTTAGCTTTTAGAATGGCATCAACTAAATTATGACATTATTTTGAAACACATACTTTACATATGAAAACCAACTATCAAATAAAACCGGTAACTAGAAAGCCTAAATTCTCAGGGAGAATGGCAAAATGGTCAGTAAAATTAAGTATTTATGATTTAATACATGAGCCCATGACAACTATTAAGTCACAAGCATTAGCCGACTTTGTGGCGGATTTTAGTATTGATATTTAACTAGAAGTGGACTTAGTAGTTCAAAACCTACGTGAGGATAACAAGGAGTGAATTTTATTCACTGATGAAGCCTCAAATGTTCAAGGAACAGGCTTAGGAATCATAATAAAATCACCATAGACATAATACCCTAATTCATAAGTTGTGAATTTCAAGCGACCAATAATGATGCTGAATATGAAGCCTCAATAGCTGGTCTTCAACTATCCTTTGAAATAGGCATCAAAACCTTCAAGTATATGTAGATTCCTTGTTAATTACCAATAACTTCAACGGCTCCTATGCGGTGAAATGTGATAAAGTAACCAGAAATCTTGAAATAAATAATAATATTGCTAAGGAATTTACAATATTTCAAATCAAACAGAGGGAAGAAAAAGCTGAGGCAGATGCTATAGCAAATCTTGTCTCATCCCTAAATATCCCAGAAGGAACTAACATTCCCATTCTTCATACTCTTCATCCAGGGATTGATACCATAGAAGTCCATCAACTCTCAGATTCTTCGATTCTTCTGGAGAAATAGAACTTCGGGGGATTCTCCCTCAGATGAAATATCCTGGATAATTCCTATCAAAACATACCTACAAACAGGAGAAATACCAAAAGATGAAAACAGCCCTAGCACTTTCAGAGTCAAAGTATCTAAATTCACTTTAATTAATGACACCTTATATAGAAAATCATTAGCATGACCTTATTTAAGATGCCTAGATAAATCGAAATCACTAAAAGTACTTTAGGATATTCATGAAGGAGAATGCGATAATCACATTAGGGGCAGAGCTTTATTCTCAAAGATCCTTAGGACTGTTATTATTGGCCAACTATGAGAAGAGATGCCACCATATACTCACGAAAATGTGATGCCTGCCAAAGACATAGCAATACCCTTTGCCACCCATATTATCGGTAATAATTGCCCATCTGGAATGGAAGATATTTTAACAAAGAAAGTTTTATTTCTCCATTAATCATCGTTCATAGTAATTTTAGGAACCAAAACAGGGGCACCTAATCTTCTTTAAAGGACGAATTAACTAGAACCGTGGGTTCTTAGTTGATAAACCGATGAAATTATAGGCAACCCGATGTCTAGACCAATGTTCCGAGTTAAACTATCAAGGGTGAACAAAAGTTTCCAACCCATTGTCATGAGTTGGGGATAGCGGATTTCAGTAGTTTGGAAAAATTCGTTGATTAAAGCAGGGAAGAGGTAAGATAATCCCAAGGTAAAGGGAAATTCAGGAAAATAGACCCAAGTGGCGGAAGCATGATAAGCTTTTATCGAAGGGTAAAAAATGTGGAAGATAGTGTTGGCCGGAAAGCATCCTGTCAATTTGAGAAGTTTGATTTTATTATCATCGGGCACATTTGTGTTTTTCTTGTCATACTGATTGATGTTTTAATCCCATAAACCCTCATCGGCGGTATTGTGTGACCGAGACAAGGTAGGGAGAGCCATTTTTAACATTAAAAGAAAAATACACAAGAAATTTTTTATAAAAGATTAAAACTAGACACCTTATTGAGAAAATGAGTTAAAGAAGATGATGAAACCCTATTCCGATCATCTTCCTTATATAATGGAAAATAAATAACTATAGTTAAACCGTTCGCATGCATTTGATTAATCTGGTCCATTTGATTAAATCAGAGTTTGCAGAAACGTGAAATCATTTTTTACAGCTGTAAAGAATTTGAATGTGTGTAAGTTTGGGCTGGATTTAGTAAGAATATTTGGGAATAATAATATAGGCATAGTTTGGGATATTTTATAATATCTTAATGATTCACTTATCTATATTATTCAGATGTTACTTTGTGCATTTACATATTCTTATTTATTCCTAGGGATTCCTAGGGATATATTTGTAAATCATTCATAGTACCGATTTTTAGAATATATATGCACACTACCTCACTTAACTAATTCGGTTTTGCTAAAATTTAAATTTGATAACTTTTTTCCGAAACAATGGTGACAACGGTAGTTGATCCTCATTCTTGTATCTTCATTAGAAAAGTTGTCTTAAATCGTTATCTTCAGTTATTGTCATCAGTTGTTATTCTTCAATTGTTCTTGATTCTTTGGTTGTTATTTGTTTTCACTTGTTGAGTGATGACCAGTCACTCAGTTGTTATGTTTTGTCTCATCACTTCTTGTATAATCCAACACTTGGGCTATATGTAGAACTAAAACATTTAGCCCAATATACCCCCATAAGTTAAACTAGCTTCAATATATTTTTTATATAAGTAAAATATAAATTACTGAATGCTTAATATCATATTTAAGATAAAATAATATATAGTCAAAACAAATGGGCCAATCCAGTTTGATGAGAACTGTTTTTGGTAAAAAATCGTAAACCAAACCATTCGTTATAAGAAACCGTTAACACCAAAAGTTATAAGAAAACCTAACCGTGAAACCAAACCGCTAGCTGGTTTAGATGGTTTAACGGTTTTAAACCGAAGCGTGAACACCCCTATATATGTCTACGACACTAAAAGAAAAATACTACTTTAGTGATTTTCTTATTTTGATAAATATATATCATCATTTAATTATAGCTCAATAAAAAAGTTTTATTTTACATAAAAGATGTAAATGAATTTAATAAATTGTTACGAAATGAAAAAGTATTTGTCATTAATTAGCTCAAGTGGTTAAAGTGAGATAATTTAGGGGTTCTCTTTAAAAGATCACTATTACAAATCTTGTCAAGATCAAACCAGAAAGTTTTCCCTAAGGTTCTCTTTTGAAATGGCTGGCCAACAAATGGCTTAAAAAAACTAAGGATTTTGTCTATATACGCTTTAAGTTTGCTCAATTCGATGTCGTTCATAAAAAATTAAGAGATAAGAAAAAATTAATGGAAGGTTTTTTAATATCTGTTAAAGAATTGATAATTTCATTGAATGATACATCAAGCAGAATCCCACTTTTCTCGTAGAACCAAAAAGCTGCATATAACATCACATCCTTATATATGGAGTATTATTTTAATTTTTACTCAATATCCGTCAAGGTTTAAAGCTATCGTTGTTTTTTGTATTGTAGACATTATAAGACCTTCTTAATTCACATGTGTCTGTTTCTACAAGTTACATACACATGCTATAGGTTAATTTTAAGATCTAAAATTACTTTAATAAGCAATTATATTATTTATTCTAAAGTAATGTGAAAAATCTTAATCGTTTTATAAACAAAGTTATAAACCAGGTGGCTGCTTTAAAGCAATACAACATAAAGCTTTACCTTTGCAGAGAAAACACTGATCATTTCACGTTACCAACATCGCATGCCTCACACCAAAAAGAACGTCATTATAGGTAGCAAATGTAGATCGGGTAAACCTTATAAACTTTTTTTTTGGTTCAAATGTAAAATACTTTTAATACCATATCATCATCCATCATGAGATCGACCTAAATTTTGGCCTTGCATAAGGAAGGATATAGTAATGTATACCCGGATATCTATTGTGGCAAGCCCTTTAGTACACAATATGTAAGTCTTACATCGGTTAAAGGAAAAATAACTTATTTATAAGGGGTAACACAAAGGTAGGACTCGGGTAATAAGTGTGGAGCCGACCATACGTCCCTAATTAAATTCACACCCATATTTAAATTTTTAAAATATGAAACTAAATCTTTTTGTGCTTTATTCCATATTTTTAAGCAATAACATCTAAGAGTATGACGACTTACATGGTTGTAGCGAGGTTGAAGCGTCTCTCGAAACGTAGCCGTCAATTGTGGGTTGTCAGAGTGGTTAAATGGAAAAACGGTTAAACGTCAAAGTTTGTTGAAACACGATCTTCACCATTCAATCCCGGACATGTTCAATGTCGTAATTAAATATTCCACCTTTAACATCCATTTGCGATTGTTTGGACTCGGCATTTACCTGAAATTAAAAGACCGCCACAAAACTTGCACCAAGCCTTCTCTTGTTCGTTACTCATCAAAACTAAATCCCAATTACACCAAATTTCCAGAATTTCGTGTGTGCTCAAGTATTTCAACGACGATTGGCTCGTCATTGTTACCTCCGATGGAAGATTGTGATGCCATAATGTAACAAAGAAAGTGCAGAAGAAGAAATGAATTTAAAATGAGTGTAAAACGAGCGTAAAATAAGCGTTTTTTGCGTTTTGAGTTGTGTGATCAACCCATTTCATTCACAACTTATTTATACTAGTTTTTAGGGGGCGGGAGGTGCTAGGGTAAAAAAAGGGCTGAAAATGGTCAGAAAGGATAAAAAAACTCATCAAAAATCGTTTACACTAGCTATAAACGGCTAGTTTCGTCCAGAACCGGTCGAACCGGTTTGAGAGGAACTGGTTTCGAACAGATTCAAACAGTAATAAGTGGAACCAGCGGTTTGGGAGGAGTCGGGACCGGTTCTTGAGCCAGTCAGGTTGAAACCGTAAACCGGTTTGGTTTGGGTCCGGTGAAACCGAATCTAGAACCGGTTTTTTTGAACACGTCTAATATAATATGATATTATTAACTAATAGATCAAAACTCGAGCTTTCATTCATCTTTACAAATGCTAAGAAAATTAGAACAGGCCCAACCCATTTCAGTGATACACAATTACACATTTTTCTTAATTCTAAAACACATCTTTATTCAGTAAAATTTGAACCTAAGATCTCCAAGACAAAGGTAAGACACATTAACCATCTGGATGTCTCATTGATAACACTCACACAATAGTTATTCTTGAAACTAAACTGTTTTTTTTTTAATAAAAAGGCTCTGACACCCGGGATCACCCAGGCCTGTCAAAAGGATCATCTTTACACCCAAATTAAAGAACATACGTGACCTACCCACCCTTCAGGAGGAAACCCACAACTAGAAAAAACACTAACATGATATGGCAAGACTCGAACCCAAAAGCACCCCACTGCCAAACTATAAGCCTTTTAGTATTTATGATTGAATTACAAATGATATGTTTATTTTGCAGCAAAGGTAAACATCAATCAGCAAATGGGCAACTTCACCCTACCAATCAAGAAAAACCCACAACTGTGAAAACCCTCAGCACAACTCATAACATATTGCCACGAGTGAGATTCGAACCCAAGACCTCTCACTTGGGAATCAATGATAGAGAATTAGTATAGGGATGTCAATGGATTTTAAAACTTAAGAAACCCATATTTTACATATGTAACTACGTTTTTTTTTTAATTTTTTTCTAACATAAATTTTACATTTAATTTTATGACTTTTGGTTAAAAAAAAATTAAAAAAACGACTAGTGGAGCTTTATAATTTTTTTTAACCAAAATTGACAATGTTTCATATGTTAAAACATGTTACATATGTAACATTTGCTGGAATATTAAACACAAGTGCATTTTTGCTATTTCTTACATTTTTTTTAAAAAATACTCAATGTTTTTTGTACCTTTTATAAAAAATGACAAAAATGTATATAAACCAACACTTTTTAATCTAAGGTTTTCTTAATCAAATAAGTTTTTATTCTATCATTCCCGTGGATTTGATAACCGAAACAATTTTTAAAGAGTAGGCAATGAATCAAACAAGGAGTTTATATGGTTCAAGAACTCAAATCTATCATATCTATCACTTGTTTTATTGTTTTCAACTTTCTATTCTTAATATACAAATGAATTAAGCATCAGCAATGCATATATCTAAACTCTAAAGTATAAAACACGAACAACTCTGAATCGATTACCAACAGTCCAGCACAATAACAAATTTTAGAACAAATATACAAATGAACAAGCATTACCTTGTTTAATTGCAACTCCAAAGCTAATTACTAGCTAACATGTCTCTGAATAACCTTCAAAGTGTTGGTACCGTCGTTTAAGTACAAAATAGACAACCTGGAGGCCTTAAGTTCAAATCTTACTAATATTGGTTTCCGCTAGAGACTAGCGACCTGGTTGCTTGCAGTCCAAAAATACCAATATATATATATATATATATATATATATATATATAACAAGATTTCAAGTGATAATTTCCATATAAAGATTTAAAGATTTAAATAT
>WOUH02000009.1:1938182-1950142 GCA_009936405.2 Stevia rebaudiana
TCTCCTTCCCACGCCTCGGCCCCGATCGGGGGAACTTCAACGATTTCCCACTCCCCGGATTCGGGGGAATGGTGTTCCCGCACCACCCCGATCTTCACCGAAAGCCACGTCTCCTTCCCCGTCTCCTTCCCGATTGCCACTCCGTGTCCCCTTATTGTGTATTTGTGTTTAACAAAAATAAAGTACATGCTTTTTATTTTTTCTGTTTCATTCGTCTTCTTCGTTCTCATCCCGTATGTAAAGACCCCATCGCCGACGACATCCATTGGCCGGAAAAAGTTTAAAGCATGTCAGCACCTTGTGGTTCCGCCGATGTCTCGAACCCACGCCAACGACTAATCAGCGCTGGTCAGCACCCAAAAAAAATGACTCGGTCAGCGGTTCGGTCAGCTATCTGATTCGGTCAGCGCATCGTCAAACACACTGACTGGCTGACCGAGTCAGCCAGTCTTCGGTCAGACGAAACAAACAGGCCCTACATCTTCCAGCTACCGATGGCTAACACGCGATATCATCATCCGTTAAAAAAAAATACTAAAATGATAATTTAGTAATTTACTATCTTAAAACAAATCCAAGATTTTATTAATTTCAAAATGGGTATTTTTGGTGTTGGTCGTATATTGTAAAAAGAAGCAGGAGAAACAGGATAATAAGTTTGTACAGGTGGCAGCATTCGAGAAGTAGCAAATACTGTGAATGAGAGTAAAGCAGTGGGTCACTCACACAATTATCAGCTCACCCTCTTCTTCTCTTTCTTTCTCCCATTTTTCTAAATCACAAATTCTTACATCCCTGATCCTCAACCAGTCAACAAATCCTCACTATAATATCACCAAACAAATTATACCTTTTTTTTGGATTTCAAGAAAACGATGAATCATCATCAATCGATGAACATCAGGATTCAACCACCATGTCCACCTTCTCCTTCGTCTGTGTTACCTCCACGATTCTATCACAAAACCCCTCTGTAAGTGTTCTTGTTTGTCGTAATTTATCCACCTTTTGTTTTGAGTTTATTTCCCAAATGGGTCATTGTTGATTTGCAACGAATTGTTACTTTTTGTTGGGGTTTAGGGTTTTTGCATCTGGGTTTTGTTTAAAATGCATTCATTTTTCAAGATTCGTATTCGGGGTGTTTTTATTTGTGATTTCTGCATCTGGGTTTTGCTTAAAATTCAGTTCTTAATCTGTTTTATAACTACTTAACTGCTTCTGAGTTACTATGTAAGTTAAAACAACAAAAATCATATATGATAAAATGAGTAAATGACTTAAATAGCTGAATTTGTTGACTAAAATCACTAAAATTAATAACTTGTAATAATACAATAACAAACTATCATACAAAATTTATAGTTTTTTTAATTGATGTTTGACAGAATATTACCAAGAGTAAATTGCTCTAATGAAGTGGTATCCAATGTTGTGCTGCAAGTGGAGGCGTCATCTGATGTTGGGAACTCATCTATAAACATTTTAAAAAATAAACGCACCTTCGGGTGGTCTCAAAAACAATCTTTATTGTTAAAACGATCACTCAACAAAGATTCAATGCCATTGAAGAAGGCGTTAATGACGTCTAATACTACACAAGACACAACAACTTCATTTGTCAATGATGGAAAAATAGGAGTGTTGTTGCTAAACCTTGGAGGTCCCGAAACTCTTGATGATGTGCAACCGTTTTTATTCAATCTTTTTGCAGATCCGGTATGTTTACATATTATGTTTCACATTTACTTTATAGTTGTATACTTTATGAGTAATGTTGTCTCCTTTTACAAAGTTATTAATTAAAGTAGATTGCATGAATTGTTGTGTGGTTTATAGTTTATACAAAATTATTGTTTGTCTTGAAGTTCAAAAGTTACACAAATGGTCTCTGGATTGAATGACGGTTTACAAAGTTTGTTAAGGCGTGTCATGTGCAACGCACATGTGGGTAATTTGTGTTAGACAATGGGCTCAAAGAACTATAACTTAGAAGTATTAGTTTGAAGCAGTCATCACATATTGTTATATTATTGAGAATTCAAGAGGTGAATAAACAAAAATGGTACATTTGCATCTTAAATTCTTAATTTATAAGAAAGTAACAAGTCTTAAACTTAATGAAAAAACATAAGTAACCGATATGCTTGAATTATCGTTAGACCTTCACTACTTTAATTAACGTTGATAGCCTTGACTTCGCGTGCATAATTATTTGAATTAAACTTTTCACTTTTGACACACAAACATGATTAGAACCATCAATTTTGCCTTCTTGAGTTTACAATGTAACTAATGGTAAAATACGTTAAAAATAAATATATCATAGGTTACTCACACACAAGACACATGAACACATTCAAAACTAATTTCATTGCAAGCCTCAGTCCTAACACACACACATGTATATATATAATGCTATATGAATATATGATGATAAAAAAGACATGATTGAACATGTTTTCTAGAACTAAATCACAAGTAATTTGAATAGAAGAAGCAATTTAACGAACCTAAACCCGATTTCGTTTCATTTCATTGTTAAAAAATGGACAATTTTTTAGTGAGTACAATACTAAAAAATGACATGTTAACACAACATGTCCAACACCTCATCTTGCCACATCTACTTTTGAACTATCATTTTCTAGACATTACAAACAAACAAACACGCCCAGTGAAAATCCCACTTTAACAATAGAGTCATTTTCTAGACATTATAGCTGTTCAAATCCAGGTGGTTAAGGTGTCTGTCCTCTATCCTTGAGATGCAACCGTACAGGGTTCAAATCCTGCTAAAGTCAGGTGTGGAGTAGATTAGATGGGTGTATGTGTGTTTGTCGTCCAAAAAAAAATAAAAATAATAATAATAATCGTTGAAGTCTCCGCATGTGTTAATTTTGACATGTTACCACCACACAGGATATCATTCGACTACCAAGATTGTTTCGTTTTCTCCAAAAGCCTTTAGCACAATTTATATCTGTCGCCAGAGCACCCAAGAGCAAGGAAGGGTATGCTTCAATTGGTGGTGGGTCCCCTCTTCGTCAAATAACCGATGCACAAGTATGATATGTTGATAATTCTAACGATTATTACTGAACTTGTTCCATTTTCACTTTGATAATTCATATATTTAGTTACACAAATGCAATGCATTCGGGTTGTTATTTATATAGGCTATGGAGTTGAGGAAAGCACTTTATGAAAAGAATGTCCCCGCAGAGGTGTATGTGGGTATGCGATACTGGCACCCGTTTACTGAAGAAGCGATCGAGCAGGTATGTAGGTCGTGACATTTTAAAATTTTCAAAAACTACAAAAGTACCATTTTTAGCTAGTATAAATTTTGGTATTGTAAAATGTGTAAATTTTAGTTAATTAATTCTTTTTTGGTAATTATAGATAAAGAAAGATGGTGTTAACAAGTTGGTTGTGCTTCCTCTTTATCCTCAATTCTCGATATCAACTAGCGGTTCAAGCCTTCGACTCCTTGAAAGTATCTTTAGGTGATTAACGGTCCATATTACATTAAAAATTAATATCATGAGTTTGCAAAGAAATTTATGATTTTGTTTTTATTTTTATTTATGTATTTTTTTTTTATTTGTAGGGAGGATGAATACCTTGTGAACATGCAGCACACGGTAATACCCTCTTGGTACCAACGTGAGGGATACATAAAATCCATGGCTGATTTAATTGAAAAAGAGCTTAAAAGATTTAACAATCCTGAAAAGGTACTTCATTTTCCGGTTTTACCCCTTTCCTCTCTTGGATTACTTATCTCAAAATCTCCACCTTTTATCCTATGTTTTTTTAATTTCAAAACAATACAACTCTAGGCGTTGATTTTCCGGTTTTGCCCTTTCCTTTTCATGAATTACTTACCTTGAAATGTCAATTTTCTTTAATCCAAAAGTTTTATATTTTAAAACTATACGATTATAGGTGATGATTTTCTTTAGTGCTCATGGGGTCCCACTTGCATACGTGGAAGAAGCCGGTGATCCGTACAAAGCTGAGATGGAAGAATGTGTGGATTTGATTATGGAGGAATTAGAAAGAAGAAAGATATTTAATCCTTACACTTTAGCTTATCAGGTGACCCGTATAAGTTTCATATCTCTTGCATAATAATATTATTCAGCTTTCACTTTTTCATTTTAATAATAATTGTGACTCATTTTTATTATTATTATTTTGATGCAGAGTAGAGTTGGCCCTGTTGAATGGTTAAAACCCTACACGGACCAAACGATTATTGAACTTGGACAAAAAGGCGTCGAAAGTCTTCTAGCTGTACCCATTAGGTATTTTGAAACTTTTAACATATTATCGACATCATAGGGGGCGTAAATGTAATTTTGTTGATTTTTTGGTAGCTTTGTGAGTGAACATATTGAAACATTGGAAGAAATCGACGTGGAGTACAAAGAATTAGCATTAGAATCGGGTATAAAGGAATGGGGTCGCGTTCCTGCATTAGGATGCGAACCGACTTTCATTAGAGATTTAGCCGATGCGGTTATTGAAAGCCTCCCGTATGTTGGAGCTATGGCTGTATCGAATCTTGAAGCTAGACAGGTTCAACTTTTTTTTTTTTACTTTTTTTTATTAGTTTAGTTTAATTTATATTTATAATCAATTTGTTTGTTATGATTGATCACTTTTAACTGGTTTGAGATTAAACATGACCTGAATCAACCCATTCAAAAGTAGGGGTGCCACTTGGCTCGTTTAACTTAAGAAAGTTTATTATTTTTATATTTATTTAGTTATTTTATTTATATACATATATACTCATTTTTTACTTTTATATATAATAATGATTTATATGTTAATTAGTTCTTTTATCATACTTATCATGTAATAATATATTAGGATGGGGATCAAATGAAAACTACTAAAATTCATGAAAATCATTATAAACCACGTTTTACATATATGTAACTTGTATATTACATGTGTCTATATCGTATTATTTACATATATGTATATACGTGATGATAGTGGTTTTTCTTGGTTTTCACTGAACATTGGTTTTCAAAAGAACCCTCCCCTAATATATTGTTATATTAAATAGGAATTATAATGTTTTTATTTAAAATATAAGCCCATTTAGTCACATATGATGCTTGGGCTCGAGCCCATTTATTACCTGAGCTCCAAGACTTGAGCTCGTGTAATCTTGACTCGGGTCGAGCTTTTATTGACCCAATTTTATTAAACTCTCAAGCAACTTGGCTTGTTTACACCCCAATTTATATAAAAAATAAACGGAAAATATTAACTTATGGTTTCGTTCAGTCTCTGGTCCCGCTTGGAAGTGTGGAGGAGCTTTTGGCAACGTACGATTCACAACGTCGGGAACTACCAGCACCAGTGACGGTTTGGGAGTGGGGTTTCACAAAAAGTGCGGAAACATGGAACGGTCGGGCGGCAATGTTGGCGGTGATTGTTTTGTTGTTTTTGGAAGTGAGCACCGGAGAAGGGTTTCTTCATCAATGGGGTGTGTTGCCATTGCAGTTGCCAGTGCTACCGTGATCTGATATAATATGATATGATATATGCAGGTTCTTGAAAACAGATGGGATGTGGTTTTTGTTCTAAATCATCAAGTGTAATAGGTGATGGGGATAAAAGGCTAATTGTAAAGGGAACTATTAATTATACATATCTTCTTGTTGCTTGTAATTATTGGATCAACATCACCATCCCATCTCACATTTTGGTATCAACCAGTGGCCTTTTGTCCAACTGATATTTTATAAATAAATGTATACGTTTTGCTTTAATAGCATGAAGTCATGTTACGTTGTTTGGTTCGATTGATTGTGTATATAATGAATATATGTGGTTTCGTGTTTGTTTCTTGCATGATTTAGTACCGAACAAATTGAATGTGGGCGTTTTGGTAAAATTTTGTTGGACCGTTAAGATTTATGAACAATTAAGACGTAAGGGTGCACTAAAGTTTCTCTACCGAACTGTAGTACGAAATCATCTCCAAAGATCTCGGTTAGAGAAGGCATATGCCAAACGTGAATAGGCTTGAATCATTTATCATGTTTCTAAAACTTACCATTTACCAATTATGAAGTTGTATCAACTATTAAAAGGTGTAAATGTGTAATCAAACAACCCATGACTCTTACATATCTAAATGAACCAGTCATGTGCAAACATTACTTTCATTGATTGACTTGTGTTTTTTCCCCGTTTGCCCTTGGACATTCTTGTGCAAAGATGAAGTATTGAGTGCCCAAGATGAAGTATAATGTAGAAATTGGATGTATGATAATTGTAGAGGTTTGTTAATATAAAATAGAGATTTATCTTGGATTAAGACAAGAGTTATAAAGATTAGTAAACAAACTTTATAAAATCTAAGAGAGTTTTTTGTAAAACCATTCAACAATTTTATAAACTTAGACTAAATATATAGAAGGTTAATTTTGAGGTTTTTTAAAATAGTTGAAAGTAGCTTGTATAGAAAATAATTGTTTGGGAGTCTTCATATGGAAAGATAAAAAGTGGTGAACCTAATATGAAATAGTTTGATAGAAATAAAGATTTTTTTTTTTTTACATATTTCTCTTTTAAAACTATGAATTACATATTTACCCGACCTCTAAAATCAATCATATTTGTATTTGTCCGGTTTCATTGTAAATCTTATGAACACTTATCTTGTTGTGACTTGTATGTATTTGTAAGTTATGATCCCTACCAAGTTAGTATGAAAAACAAAGGTGATTATCACCTAATAAACCTAGACTAGTGAGAAGAAAATAAGTGATCACTTCTTTGAAAGTAAGAAGTTAACAATATTTTCTTTCACATTGCAAGAAAGAAGTTATGGTTATCTTTACCATCTAGAAAAGAGTTTATAAGGTTACCTCTTCAAGACATTAGAAAAACAACTTTTGATGAAATGTCATGTAAGTTGAACTAGTTAACACTCAACTAAACCACTATAAAGACTTAAGATTCTATGAGGATATTTCTTTAATCTTATACTTCTTATTTATTGTCATTGAAACCTTCAAGTTTTCTAAGGAAATGTTTTCTATTGAACAAAATCATTTAGATGACATGTGTTAGTTCCCTAAATAGAAATTTGTGAATATGAAATTACTAATTACTCAATGAAAGTTACCAATAATTCAAAAGCCAATGATTATACAATTTGAGTGGCAACAAGGCCCAAACCAACCATGATGACCATTTGGCTACTTCAAACATTGCACTACAATACTAGAGTGTAACAAGGAACTTGAAGCTTCCTTGCAATATGTAGCTACAAAACTACAACAATAACATGTCGGATTCGACATGTTTTGACAATTATGTGCTTATTTAGTAACACGCACACTCGGGTTTATTAGGATCTTTCGGATCAACAAACCATATTAGGTCATATGACGTGTAGTTTCAATGATAACGTTTGTATGCGCAGCCTCCTGCAATACATACATACATAGATACATACATACGATGTTACCTTAAATTAACCATAAAGTGGGAGCTCGAGCATCATGAAACCGTCCACGTGGCATGATCACTCTTATGATAGAACCGTCCTGCCAAAATGCATACACGGGTTCATCATCATAATTTGAAATTTAAACTAAATTTACAAACTTAGCATCAAAAGGTATCACGTAAACTAAACAATGAAAGCTGCAAAGGGCATTACAATTTAAAGAATAAAAGTTTAAGAGATCAAGTGTTTTATTACATACAACTTTTAGCATAAAATATAAAATAGAAGAATCAACAACTCCTAAATTCTTCCAATACGAATACCCGACATTGATTTTCTTGTAGCTATGACTCCACTCGTTTCTTCGACTCCATCTTCCTCGAAAAAGCTCCTAAACGAATAGAATTATTTATAAGATAATTACATAAAATTTTGACCAAAATTTTTGTCTTCCTTGTACTTGAATCATTCCCTCCTTGAATTCCAAATTGACCAACTAAAAGTGTCCCACTTTCATAAAAATAAAGTCAACTTCTACATCAAGCTTCAAATTTTCCTCATTTTGATATGCTTACAGCACATCTTACATCTTAAAGATTGTTTATTAAAGGACTAACTTTATAAAAAAGTAACCAACTTTGGTTTAATTTCTATTTCAGGTAATCAATTTGTTCAGACATAAAAAAAAACCCTCAAAACATGTAAATAAAAATTCATTGAAGGTTCTCTTCATCCTTCACAGCAGATAACCCGTTTCACACTAGTCAACGCCACGTAAAAAAGGTCAACATAGTCAAATGTACCAGAAAGTCAACTGTCAATTGTCACATAAGGGTTTAAATCGAAGTTACAAAGAAAGGTAACCAACATTAAAATTTGAACAAAGTTGGTTACATTATCTATGCATTTAACTCTTAATTAACACGATTTGCTAACCGTTTAAATGCATTTCCAGAAAGACCTAATCAGTAATCACAGCAACTTTTTTTTTATTCCATACATTTTCATTTCAATATGTTATGATTTTCACATGACATGTCATAAGTAAACTTTAAAGCATGCATTACACAATCATATAAATAAAATCAAATAAAAAGATCAAATAATTGAAAAAAAAAACATACCTAGGTGAAGATGTATGATTCAATGCGTTTGAGAATCCAGCATACACATTCGAATACGATTTTGTCAAATAAGAAAAATTGGCAATTGGTGGAAGAGGAGGTACCATTTCGCCTTTCTTCAAAAGATCTTGCAAGTTGACCCTTTGCAAAGTCAACACCGCCCTCGCTTCCTTCCACACAAAAACAAGCATCCCGTTTTCAAACACAAACAGCGAACCCGGTTTAGAACCCGGATACCTAAACCCATACCCGTTTGCGATACCTTCACCACTAAACACTTCTTTCAAATCAAGAAAACTCGAATCATCATCACCATCACATTCCCATGGAAATGATTCATCAGATGGTTCATTAATATTCACTATGAACATAGCCGACCCGTTTGGGTGCAAAACATAGTGGGTCCCTTCCAAGATTTTGGTCCCGATTAGGTGGCATTGACCCTGCGATTCTTCATATGACAACAACAAAAAGAACAAAGCTTTTCCTGGTTTATCAGCAGATGATTTACCAGGTGGCCAACCAAATGTTCCACCCCATAGACCCGCATGTTCTTGACCGGTCAACGGTTCATGTTTTGGTAATTTGTATAACGCAAACCGACTATCGTGCATATTGGGCCACGCTCTATATGATGATAATCTTGCAGTTGAAGCATGCAATGTTAAGCCTATTGTATCACCAGATCTTAAAAATTCTTGAAATTGAGCGTGTTTATTGTTTTCACTACTTGAAGAGCTTTTTGTGTGTTCAATGCTGCCATTAATGGAGCTTGATTTCCCAATTATATGTTTGAAACTATCCCTAAAATACCCTGCAAGTGATTTCTTTTTGGGAGTTTGCATTCGATGCGTGTCTTTGTGATGTTGAGAATTTTCAAAAAGTTTCCTAATTTCACCCAAATCAGATTGAGTAGGATCAGAATCCAACCCATTATTGTACATTTGCATAAGTTTTAATCGCCTTTCGCTTAATTTATTAAAATCTTGAGTTTCCAAACAGGGAAAACATAATCCATCACCCGATTGTGTTACTTTAACACGAATTTGACTTGTAACAACTTCAAGAAGTCGTTTTCTGTCGCAAAAAGCTAACCGACTGAACAAAACAGATGGTTTAGAACCCTGCAATCTTTGTGATTTAGAAACTACGCGATCAGAGGGACAAATCTTTCTAGAAAAATCATCATCAACTGGGGTTGAATAACCAACAAAGCTTTTGCTATGGACCAATTTACCCTTGTTTATTTGTTGTTTAGTTTCAACTTCAAGTAATAACACATTGCAGGTTCTATCAATACCTTTGATGGAACCTGGATACATATAATTACTATCGCGCTCTCTTCCATGAAAGATAAATGCAGATGATCCATCAACATTACCGATAATTTCAAAAACGGGTGACCAAAGAATTGGGCCTTCTTCAATTCCTGAAGGCCCAAGTTCTTGTGGGATGATTCTGCATCCCACAAGTGAAATAAAACCAGGCATGACATAAACTACATTACCTAATTCAGGGTTTTGATGAACCCAAATGCCAGTTAATGGTTGAACATAAACAAGAAACCTACAAAGGGCTTTATAGGAATTTACCCCTTTTCGCCACTCGATTAGATCTTTATGTGGAATCATTCCAAGTAATTCACATTGGGTTAACCATACCTTATCAGAACTTGCATGAATATAAAGATTCCGGCAACATATCGAAAGGTTAAAAACGTCTTTTGGCGTGAGGGATCGTGTGACAACCGCGAATATATCATCAGGTAAAGCTAGAAGCAGCTTTGACCCACATGACTTGTTATCGGACAACATTATAAGAATCAGTTTGATCTATCTTTATCACTTTATCAACATAAAGTCTACAACTTGTTCATCAAATTACCAAATCAGACTCATGTTCACTACAGTTTTACAAATCATATGGAAACATACAACAGTACCAGCAACCACAAGCTCCAATTGATGATCCCTTAAATTCTTGATCACTACTGAGATGAATTGGTACTTCTGAAACAAAAGCGTTCAAATTGGATACTAAATTCATCAAGTTAAGATCTTTATGAAGAGATATTAAATGGGTGTGCTTTTGCTGTTAAAAAAATAATGGGTTTGCTTTAAATTTATCAGCTTTAAGCATCTAGAGAGAGAAAGAATGGTGAAGTTAACACCTTTCTTGAAAAGGAAAACATGGGTACAAATAGATTCAAATTCGTCAAATTTTGCATCTAGGAAAAGAAAGATGTGTGAAATTGAAGTTACCTGAAGTGGGTACAAAAAGTTTGCGATCAAATCGCATGATTTGCTCCAAGAATCTGGCAATTGAATCAAGAAAAGAAACTCAGAAGATGATCTTCATGGATTCGAGCGAAGAAGATGGAGGTGCAAAAAGGCGTGCTACTGTGTGTGTTAAAAGAAGACAAAATAGAAAATTAAGCATAGGAATTATCAATCATTCTAAAATGGATTTTGGGTTTGATGGTGTTTGTGAAAACTGAAATCAGCCACACAACAGCAGCCAATGTTGAAACAGCGTGTAGAATAAAAACCAAATCCCATAAACACCCACCTACACCCTAAATTCCCACCGGTCAACTCAAATTTTCCACATAAAATGGAGTTAGGTCATTTTTTTTCTTTGAATTAACAGTAAAAAATCATTGCTAAGGTTCAAAAAACTATCACTTTTTCGTCTAAAAATCATAATATATGTCCTTGACGTTTCATATTCTGCTATTTTCGCCCCGTAGTCAAACAAATGTTACATAATTTGTGTAAAGATGATACTACCTAGGGGTGTTCAAAAAGATCTGAATCTGAAACCGAACCCGAGTTACCGGATATCATCTGAAATTTCGGATTCGGATTCGGATATTGATTTTTTAAAATTTTCGGATATTCGGATATCCGAAATATCCCAAATTTCGGATACTTTTCGGATATTTTTCGGATATTCAGATTATTTTCGGTTGTTTTTTCGGATATACTTCGGATATCCGGATTATTTTCTTTAATTTTTTTAAATCATGAATTAATAAATATTTTGTTCAAATTCGGATATCCGATTTCGGATACGGATAGCGAAAAACATGTATCCGAAATTTCGGATATCCAAACTTGAACACCCCTAAATTACTACCTCAGTTTTCTCGTCCTTCAGCTATTCAGTTTTGAACATGATCTTCCTTGTATAGTCCCTTCAAAATTTAATTTGAACACGCAAAAAAACAAATTTTCCCTTGTTTATGTAAATGGTTTTACCCATATGTAAGCGTGTCATCATCATCATCGTACTCAGTATATCCCACTTAAAAGTAGGGTCTGAGGAGGGTAGATGTAGACAGCCTTACC
>WOUH02000009.1:1950242-1963496 GCA_009936405.2 Stevia rebaudiana
TTTTGATAAACTCGTTTTTTTTTTTTTTTTTTTTTTTTGGCATATAAACAGCTAACAAACATCTGGCTATGCTTTGTTATTTCTAACTGATTAGTTGTAGCTGTAATTGGAGTTGATTTGCAAGATAGAGGGCGGAGGGGGGTTGATGATAACACAAGGAGTGAAAATCATGTATAATTGGTGTTTTTGTTCAATGGTTTAGTTCGTATGAAGTTTACCAATTTTAAACCCAGAAGGAAGCATGTCGGGCGAGAAAGTATCTTTCATAAACCATTTTGGGAATTTTCACTTCTATACGAGGAAGAATGTTTGACAAGATAATGTTGTGAAAGCACAACCTCTAGTAGCAGCACAATGAAATCTATAGCCATATTTCTTTTTTACCCGTATTAGTTACTTCAAACACACGCCTAAGGATTCATAACTTCACTATCTTAGGATAAACCATTTTCAATTTGGTACACATATATACATCATCAAGAAGACCTTTAGAAGCTGATTTATCCCTCTTTTTAATCTGATTTATTTGCTTAAATTCATATATTACTTGTGTTTCTTTTTGTAACAAAAGAAAAAGAATTTGTATGAACTCCGATAGTTTGAATTCCATTTGTGTTGCATATATACACTTGTTTTTCCCTTTTTAAATCAGTCATTCATGCGTCCCGTTTGCGGTGCGCGCATATAATGTATGTATGTGTGAACTCTCAAGGGGCAAAAGTAAAATTGCGTTATTTTTAATATCATTTTACTTATTTTTGTGAAAATAATGTTAAAAGCGTTGGTATGACGGTTAATCATACATCATGAGCCGGAGGTCTCTTTCGGAACAGTATCTCTATTTCTACGGGGTAGAGGTAAGGCTTGTCTTAATCTTACCCTCCTCAAACCTTATCTTTAGATGAAATATACCGAGTACGATAACGATGATGAACATTCATGACCATAATGAGAAACAACTATTTGTATTTCCATTTATGCCAAATACCCACCACTGCCATTAGCCTTAGGATCTGAAATCCATTCGATTGATCGATGTAATCCCTTTATATTATGCTCTATTTCAAGCATAATTTGGTAAACAAGTTTATGAAGAAACAACAGTATGGCAAAAGTTCATTTGTGATTGCAAGTGTTGATGTTTTCTTCAACTTCAAACATTGATACGAATCTACAAATGGAATCAATTTCAAAGCTCTCTTCATTTATGTTTGTTTGATTCTCTCACTCATCATCCATTTAGAAAATTCTGGATTAATGTTTGTTTAATCCAATTATCCTTCACAAATCATTCTTTTGCTTGTTGGAACTCTCAGTTATGTTTGCAATTTTCATATTTATGCAACTCTAGATCAATTGTTATGGCATCAACAAACAAGAAGATTGTTAGTTTAACATTGTTTATCCAATATTTAATGACACTTTTTTACTTGTAGTAAATTTTTATGTAAGTTAATCACTTGATCATGTGTTGGTCAACAAAATGTCTACCAAAATGCTTTAGTATGTATAAGTTAATGATAGGTTGATTAATTCAGTTGCATAATATTTTGTTTGTCACATATTGTAACACGTTAGATTATGCAACTATCGTGCATCATTAGAATATGCATCTTCAAATGAAAAAGACGATAACCGTTTATTCAATTTGATTTCCGCTTTGAAGCTACAAACTCGTGCAAAAAATGTCGTTTCAAGATCCGATTACAAAACCGATTTAACCTAAGGTAAATTAAGCAATAACCGCCATGATGTCTGATGCTCGTAGAACGATGTACTCTGAACCATCACTACCTTTGAAATCATTTCCAGCATATTTAGAGTAAAGAACAGTGTTACCTGCAGAAACAGTTAAACCTTTTCTGTTTCCCTCCTCGTCTAACGGACCGGGGCCCACCGCAATCACCTGCACTTTCATATTGTCAATTATTATTCAACCCGTTTGACCCGTTAAAGATCCAAATCGACGCATTTATATTCTAGAATCTGATGCAATGTTTCACTTACCGTGCCAGTGGAAGGTTTTTCTTTGCTTGCCTGTGTGAGCAACAAACCACCAGCTGTAGTTTCTTCAGCCTCCGTAACCTGTTCACCAAGTTTCAAACGTTTTAAATTATTATATAACTAGCCTATTGACCCGTGTATTACACGGTTGTGTATTAAAATTAATATTACTACGCAATCAAAGGTAAAATAAACATATATAAATAAAGTAAATTTTTTAAAAATTTAAAATTTTTAAAAGTTATAAAAAAATAAAGTACAATTTATAGGGTTTTTAGGAGGAAAGTTTGAAAAAATAAATAGTCTATTGACATGTATACTGCATTTATTGTGTATGTCGTAGGATTAAGATAATTAGAATCCATGGAATCGAGGTTTTTAAAACGAAAGTTTAAAAATAAACTGAATATTATGTTTCATAATTGTGCACTTATTAAATAGAACTTATTAATATTTATATAATTTCTTAAATGTTTAAAATATTATGTTAATGTTTAGAAGATTGTAAAACAATAAAATGCCACATGTCATATAATTTAATACGAGATGACACGTCGCAGATTGTTATTCTTTTATTAGATAGGATTGAAATGATCAATCTGACTGGTTTTCTATCTTGTTTGAATTAAAATGGTCAAATCAAAATAAATAAATAAAAAAGATGTGCAAACCTTAATTAGAACTCTATCATTAAGCGGCTTCAAATCCGTAATGTCTTCTGTGTCAAGAATACCAACAATGTCATCCTCTTTCAGTAAAAGATGGTTTGAACCATTGAATTCAATCTCTGTTCCAGCATATTTGGAATATACAATTTGTGTACCAGT
Source organism: Stevia rebaudiana (assembly GCA_009936405.2). NCBI lineage: Eukaryota > Viridiplantae > Streptophyta > Magnoliopsida > Asterales > Asteraceae > Stevia > Stevia rebaudiana. Next base: position 1,953,074 of record WOUH02000009.1, read on the forward strand.
CTGAAACAATGGTATCTTTTCAGCATATATAATCAAATAACATATACTAGATGCAACAAAACATTTCAGAAACAAGTAAATGGGTTGAAAGTTAAAGCTTCCATTTTTACCATACACGCAGAGCTTTAAAATGATGAATCATACCTTTACACTTATATCCACCTTATGTTGTCCAACTGTTCTACCTTCACCAACTGCAACAACCTCACCGCCTTGAGGTTTTGATTGTGCGGTTGATGGCAGCAGAATACCACCAGAAGTTTTCTCCTCTGCAGCACTAATCTTCACCAACACTCTATCACCCAATGGTTTTAATGTGGTGTACTGCAAACAGAATGAAGATAATCAGATCAAACATCAACATGATATGGTATTCATGGATCATACAACCTTACAGTTGATATGATTTCTACATTAATGAAGATTTAGATGTGAGAGAATTGGAAATGTTGGAAATGTTTGATATTTCTGTGGACAGAAACTTGAAAGCAAATTATAACTCACTGCTAGAAACAAGGAAACAAGATCTTGAAACAAAACCAAAACATAAAGTCTCAATTGAAACAGCAAAAGCTTAGTGATTCTGTGATTGAAGAATTCATGATTCCAAATTAACGTGTTAACCAAAGAGATTATACACAGGAGAACCAATCTGATGTAATATGATATGATAGTAAATACTAAATAACATTGTTGTTCAAGAGAAACTACAATGAACAGAGAATTCAGACATTATAATCAGAACAAACAGATTCAAAACGCTCAAACAGAATCCTTTAACTGAAATTAAGCAATTTTCAATGTAAGTTGTAATCTCACTAATGATTATGAAAACTAAGCAAAAGCCGGATACTTTGTGACAATTTGATTGTAGAAATTGACTAGTGTTGTTTGGAGATTAACCTTTGGGGCAACAGTAGTTGCAGCTTTGACCACGAGTCCACGGGTTGACCTGAGAGTCAAACCACCACCGGTTCTAAATGACACAGAAGAAACCTTGATTGTTGACGGCCTGAGACCATCAAACGGTGGCAGAAAAACACGTGACGAAGCGGCGGTGGTCATCTGAGCAGCTGCCATTTTCTGAATTCAAACCACAAAAGCAAAATCAGACGGATTACCAGAATATAATCGCTCTGTTTCGATTCCGTTTTTTATATATTTGAAAGAAAATCTATAGTAATAAACGTAGTAATCAAAGTACAACGAGAGAATTAGATGATTGAATTAGAACTTGAAGGTGAGAATCAAGTAATTACCGAATGGAGTGAAGATAATGTGTTGGTAGGTAACGAAATGGAGATGATGAGGATAACAAAACCCTAGAGATGGAGGTTTATTATAGGAGCAGATATGTATGTCCATGATACGGTGCCGTTTCCTCTTGAATACGAAAGTTGTCCAACCACCTAAATTTCTTAAATGAAAAACTTCATAAAAACTAACATTGTTAAAATAAAATTAAAAAACAGTTTAAACCACATAAACATATCACCATTATATACACCACCTGAAGATAAGAAAAACCATCAAAACATTTTTTTGTCAATCTAGCGGACCCAACCAACCTGGTTGGTTATGTTTGTCGATTTTCAATACCATAATATAATTAAGAGTAAAATGTCATTTTGGTCCTTAAAATATTTTATATTTGCCAGTTTGATCTCTAAGTAAATTTTCTTGTCATTATGGTCCTTGGTTGGTAATTTGGTGTCATTTTCTTCCCTGGTTATGTAATATGGTGCCACTTTAATTCCTCGTTATATTCCATATATACCACATTCTGGTGTGACGGAAGGACGAAACTGGTTCCAAATTACAAAACCAGGAATCAAAATAATAATAAAAATTACTTAGGGATCAAAATGGGATATATATAATATAACCATGGATCAAAATGACGACACTTTACTTTATAATAAGTTTGGCCGGATTTGATTAAATCTGCTGGAACCGGAAATAAACATTCTCAAATCACAAATTTCATCATCATCGTACTCAGTATATCCCACCTTAAGGTAGGATCTAAGGAGTGTAAGATGCAGACAAGCCTTACCTCTACCCCGTAGGAATAGAGAGGATGCTCCGAAAGAGACCCCCGACTCATGATGTCTGATTAACCGTCAACCCAACGCTTTTAACGTTATTTTCACAAAATCAGTAAAATAACGTTAAAACTAGTCAATTTTAATTTTGTCACTCGAGGGTCCACACATATATACATAATATGCACGCACCGCATACGGGACGTAACTCAAATCACGAACTCTTTGCTTTTAGTTATACGTACAAAACTTAAGCATTCAGTGTGTAAAACCGTATATAATAATGTACAACCATTATAAATACTTTTTAGGTCTTTGAAATTATACACTACAAAAGTAAAACAAATAGTTCCAGGGTTTATTTATACTTTTTAAATGTACAACTATTCACATTCAAAATGCTGAGATGATCAACACCGAGGTTCCCCATCATCGATGCCACCACCGGTAGCTTTTTCAATCCCGTTCCCGGAGCCAAAGTCAACAACCGGAAGATCGCCAATAGTTTCATTACTTCCTTCTAATTGACTCGCAATATGATTGTCAATTTTCCCCAAATCATCATCTTCTTCAATTGGAGCAGTTGAATTAACAGAAGCGGTTTGTGATTGCTGCTGATTAGCGAATTTCGGGGACTCTGGATTTGACCCTACTTCCCCAATATCTGCATCAATCTTCAATTTATTCGTCAAATGATTGAGCCACAACAACAATTCAACGATATAAGCTTCTGTCGGCTCTTTGTCCGCATGATTAAATGTTTCAACCCGGTTTATATCGTTCAGCCCGTTTGGCTTTCTCCCTCCTCCCGATCTGCATAAATCGCAAACCAGTCGAATCTGTTTATATACACTATGGGTCGATTTGGGTTGTGTGATTCTATATCTAATGGGTCAATTGGGTTTAGATTACTACTGTTGTGATAATATAGTTTTGTAAATATCTTTAGCACATTAACTAATTAGAAAAAAAAAAGAGTATAAAAGTGTTTGTGGGTCAACTTAATTTGTCCTGTAACTCTGTAATGTTTCATACAGTTATCAAGATTTTCCATTGTGACCTCTTTGGGTTGACCCGTTACCCAACCCGTACAGTTTGTCAAACCGGATGTGGTTACAAACGGAAAACAGTATTCCAAAACAAATGGTGTGACTCACCCGGTGTCTGCCCACTCGCCAACCCAACCGAAACCATGATGAGCCCTATAAAAAAAATAAACATAAAAAATAAAATAAAATAAAATAAAATAAAAAATGATTAGTTTGCAAGCTGAAATGATGACATGTTAAAACGGGTCAAATCAGCTTACTTTGCTGTGTTTATGGCAACTGGAGAAAACCAACATAATATTTTTTCCATTTCGGCTTTAATAGCTGTAACATCGAGCTGCAAAAATCAGATTTTTTATAAAATTTCCAGAAAATAATCGGTTACAATTAAAGGTGTGGTTCCGGTAAAAAATAATATAATTTTAATCTAATTTTTTACCGTTTTTATAGATTTGAGTTAATCACACATATGGTCCCTATAGTTTGCGGAAAATAACAGGTTTGGTTTCTAGAGGTTTAATCTTACAGGTTTGGGTTTTATGACTTCAATTTTGTAACGAGTTGGGATAATAAGGCTATCGCTCGTTAACTTTTCTGTTAAGTCAAGGTTGAATGACCAAAATACCCTTTGACTATTCAAGAAGTCAAACTCTACTTTGGTCATTTCACCTCAATTTAACAAAAAAATTAACAGAAATTAACCTTAATACCCGCCCTCGATTTAGCCTAAATTGATGCGTTTGTAAGCAAACGGGTCGAAATTGCCACATTTAAATAAAATGTTTAATTGGAGAAGAAATGAACATTTAATATACCTCTTTTCCTACACGAAATGAAGCTAATTTGGACCGATAAGATAATTCAATATCAGGCGGCAAACTCTGATATAACGTGCTTCTTGCAATGGAAGTCATCGGGCTACTTCGAGAAACCTAATAAAACATAACAAAGCATGTGAAACAATAAGCCCAAAAGTGACCAAAACCGAAATCTACGCAAGATTTTGCACTTGATTACATTGTGAACCTAACGAACCGATATCTAAATTTTAATAAAGAAAAAGAAAAGAAACGCGTGTACTCACAATTGAATCGATTTGAAGGACAATATTGGCATAATGCAATGCAAGACCAGCAGGTCCAAGTTTATGTTGCATGTTTGGAACACCACTTGATGCTGCAATATCATTCGTCATCATAAAAAATTAGCAACCATATGCATAAACATAAACAAATATGGATGATCATAGTCTAATGAAAAAAAGTTTGGTTTTTGTCTAAAGTACCCTTGAGTAATGACAAAAGTACTAAAATCTTGATCAATAGCATTAATAAGAGTTGGATTTTTTTTGTAATTTACAAGGGATAGAAGAAAATATTATAAAAAGTTAGTTACATAGATACCCCCACGATTTGGACAAAGTAACCGATATGGGTACCAAGTAAAAAAGAATAAAAAATTTGGGGTTTGTGCTTTAAATTTTGTAATGAGTTTGGGTATTAGCGTTAACTTTTTTGTGAAATTAGGGTGAAATAACTCCGACTTTGACTGTTTAAAAAGTCAAAAAGGTATTTTGGTCATTTTACCCTAACTTAACAAAAAAGTTAACGGAATACCCAAACTTGTTACACAATCAAAAGCACAAACCTGCAAACCATATGAACCATTTATTGAATTAACTATATTTATGTGAAGCGAAGACCGATAAACAACATGAGAACATACATGCAGATTCAAAAGCGATTTTGATTTGTCGGTTTAAATAGATGACGATATCTACAAGCTTTTCCATAACCTGTATTAGATAGTAAGCCCGATTAATAGATATATCATAATATTCAGTTGATTTTAAGTAAACTTAATGATAAAAATTAGAGGTTGTTATATGGGCGGGTTGAAAACGGGTTTACATCTTCCATACTCCTAGACCAGAGCGACTTCTTTTTTAGAAGTTTTACTTGCTTCCTTTGACCTTTAAGTTCTTGCTTAAGATACAACTCGCGACCTGAAAAAGAATATATATCCATTTAAAATTGTTTAAAAAAATACAACATTTACTTTTTACAGTAAGTTGTCAAATTTAAATAATTTCTTTTCCTTTTTAGACACTTGATCATTAAAATAATAGTTTAACCTTTTGGAGTGGGAGTTGAATTAGGCTTTTGTTCATCTTGCTCCAATTTGTCCAACACGCATAACTCGCGATACAAATCCTACATCCCAAAAGGTGATTAATTAGCCGGATATCATGTAAAATAATAAGTTATGACCCTCTACTAGTTATTGAGGGCGGGTCTTGAAGCACCTGGTAAAGTTACTGATTTATCATTTCATTTCAAGACTTCTACTCATTTTAATAGACATTTCTAATTTGTTATCAAAAAAATTCTTTTTGCTCATTTTATATATTAATACCATAAATAATTAGAATTTGACAAAAAAAAAATATTACAAATTCTTATTTTTTTGAGTGAAATGCCATTTTGGTCCTTGATTATATTCCATATTTGCCACTTTAATCCCTAAGTAAATTTTTGTCATTTTGGTCCCCGGTTTTGTAATTTGGTGCCATTTTCGTTCCTGATTTTATAATTTGGTTGCCGTTTTCGTTCCTGATTATGTAATTTGGTGCCATTTTCATCCCTGGTTTTTGTAATTTGGTGTCATTTTGGTCCCTGATTATATTCCATATTTGCCACATCTGGTGTGAAGGAAGGACGAAATTGACACCAAATTGGCAAAAAAAATAATTTTTACTTAGGGATCAATGTCGCAAATAAAAAATATAACCATGGACAAAAACGACATTGTACTCTATTTTATTATATGTGATTATCTATATTTAATTATACAATCTTGGTGTCCAAACATTTTAAATGCCATATAATCAAAAGACATTATAATTTAGGATGCTTACAGCCGTATGTTGAACCAAGTTTAGTAGTTGACCCATTGTTACTTCTGGATCTGCCTTTAATTGCTTCGGGCGCGTAAGTCCTCTGTCCTGTCTGGAAAGTAGTACATGCAAAGATCGTGTAAATATTATGTAACAAGTGATAAGTTGAGGTGGCATGATGGGTAGGTTGGATAATGGGTCAAAATGGATTCAGGTTGAAACGGGCCATTTTTTGTATAAGTCCTTCAGATTGCCCGCAAACATCTCCTTTGATCCATTTTCTATAAATAACTTTTGATTTATTTATATTATAAACAAATTAATATTAATACAAAATGATCCAAATCTTAAAATAAAAAGATAAGAGGATACATGCAGTCAAGATTTTTTTGAGTGAATTCAACATGTTCAAATAATTTCCCTTTTAGCCAACATATTATTTTGGCCCATTTGAATATACAACTATAACGACCCGTCAATAAATAAATGGATCAAAATTGCCACCTCTGATTAAAAAGATACACCAAAACAATATTAAAATACACAAATTACTTTTCGAAATAAACATCCAAATTGTGCCACTGAGGATCTTTACATCTATTTCCAAACCGAACCACTTCTCCAGTAAAGATTTTCAACTCTGCCCTGAAAAAAACCATATTTTTCATCAACTGAAATAATATTATAATAAATGGCTCATAGACAAAAAAAACTTTAAAAAAATATATAAAAAAAATATGAACCTCTTATCTGCAGCAACGATTCTTAAAAGCTCATCAACGTCTTTAGATACTAAATTTTGTACGCCTTCAGAAACAAATACTTCTTGTTTTAAGTGTTTTATATTTCTGTTTGAGAGAGAATTCAAAAGACTTGAACCCTTCATGATAGTGTTGGCAACCTCAAATGACAAAATACATAGTTCATTTCCTTTTGTTGTGGGCCCCGTGACAAACGGACTACCCGAATTTAAACCTTTCACACTACTTCCAAGTGTGTCTAATACATCAACCGCCTTTTCTATCCCAATAGTACCAGCTTTGCGTGCACTGACCTGAAAAAAATAATTAATTATAAGATAATGGTTAAAGATGGCGATATGAGCATGTTGGTCAGGTTGGGTAACGGATCAAAAACCGGAAAAAATAAAATTGGTTTGTATCAAAACGAATAGGGTTGGGTTGACCCGTAAAGACTTTTATTTTCATTTTTTTAGAAATAAAAATCTTAATGTTGGAATAAAACAATCTTGGATGTTGCATGCTTGATTTTAAAAGAGCGCCTGAGGCGCAAGGTGACATCATGCACAGACCCCATTCGCGTCATGTAGATGGCAAATTTGTGCATTGGGTAGTTGTACAGCAGGCTTTTAAGGTTGTACATGTAGGTAATTTATGTATCAAATCATTAAAAAAAAAAAGCTTATTTATAACGACGGTTGGAAACATTAAACCATATTTAGGCGACTTTCGACCTGTTTGACCATTTTTTCTATTTGACCAGTTTGAGATAAAGCAGAAACCAGATTAACCAATGCATAAAGTATGGTTTGAAAGTGCCACCTTTCGTAATGGTGGTAACTGGTAACACCATGATATCTTAAATGTCTAAACTAAGAAATTTAACCATTATATAAACAAGAAGCATAATGTTTAAGAAAATGTTAATGATTCATGTAAGCTACCATAACAAGTACCTTCAAGGGATACACTACAATAAAAAAACACTTAATATGAAAAAAAATTAAATGTAGCCAATGTAAAAGAACCTACCCGGAAGCTTCTAGATCTTGATTTCTCAGACAAAGTTGCAGGAATGCGAGGTATCCCATCATAAAATTCATCCTCTTTGTTACTAAATCCAGACACATTCTTTTTAGGACTAAAAACCTCTTCTTTTGTTTGCTTTCTTTCGATCGTAGAATTATCTGTGTTTGTTCTTGAAGGATTTGAGTCACCTTGCAGATTTGATTGCTTTAAGTCATGAGATCCGTACGCATTGGCGTATAATGACCCCTTTTTAGGAGTTGAACTCTTTGAAGAACGCGCTCCCATATCTCTAATGAGTGTTGCACTCTTTAGCTCACCTGAAGCATAAGAAAAAGGCATAAAATATCAGATTGTTGTTAGACTGGTTAGCCTTGATTTACACACAATCAATATTCATAAACCGTTTCCGAAATCAAATAATTAGGAGAAATTGTTCACAAAAACTTTTCAATTAATGTATAAAGATTGAGTTTTTGACTAATGATTGCTTCTAATCATCTTCTTCTCCATAGCTTTATCATTATCATCATCAAGAAACATTCTACAGAAGAAAAAGACGGACCCACAGGAGTAAATCATAGTAATCAACAGAAGACACCAATAACATCTATACTGTACTAATCGACACAGATTCAAACTTTGAAGTTTCAATATACATCGTGAATCAAGATCATGAGTTCGTGGTTCAACTACTTGGAGCATAAACTAAACTACTGAAAAATAACTGAAACCCTATAGAAAGCAAATCAATATATAAACAAACAGACCCAAAAGTTAAAATCTCGATAGAACGATATACTTACCCAATCAAAATGAAATCTTGATCAAGATCGCAAGTGGATTTGGGGCTAAATACGAGCCCTAGAACAAGCAGGTCAATCGCGATCGCTGGTGTCGGAAATCGGGAAGAATCAGAAGACCAAAAAAAGTCAAACTCGTTGTGCTAATTCACAGCTCCGTCTCGGTTCACGACGAAAGGTCTGCTGTATTTGTCAACGTTTTCCTTGCTTCGTATATTATGAAGACTTGTGTTGTCCCGCCTTCAGCTTTGTTTATTTATTTATTTATTTATTTTTTATTATTCCTTTTTCAGTCTTTTTATTTTCTTGCATACTCGTGTAAACCACATTGGGTCGGTGATTATCTCGATACTTGGGTGGCTGAATGACCTACTATATGACCTACTAGAAAAGAAATGTGTTTAAAAACAGATAGTTCTTTTTTATTATTTCAATAGATAGTTTTTTTATTTTTTTATTTCAATACATTTAAGAGGTTGTTAACAGGTCTTAATTGTTATTGGTCGATGTGGCACGTAACTGTTGGTCTAGACTTTTTTTAAACCACATGGTTGATCACCACTATAGCTACTAGCCAGTTAGCCACCATCGATTTGGAAAGAAAGATTTGTTAGACGATATTTATATATATATATCTAATATTAATATATATATAATATGTCTCTCATGATTATTTATATAATTGTTAAGTGATCAATTACTTATATACCCCTATAGTTAGTTAATTGTATGATGAGCACAATTGACCTTACATTACTAATTAGGGTTTTCCCTTTGGTTGCACTTATATAAAGAGGCTATATATAACATCCTAATGGTTCACAAATTGGGACTTACACCCTCTCATAATTTGTAACCCTAATCACCATACTCATAGCCTCCCTCTCAAACATCCCATTACCAATGGTGCAACATAAACGGGAACCAGTCAATCAGATCATCAAAGATGTCTACTGCAATCAATCTTGCTGCTACTGCTGGACTTACAGGTTCCTTCTAGTCTCTTTATTTTCATTATTATCATGTTTAGTTAATAGATTAATCAGGAATCGATCAACATGTGGTATCACGAGCGATGTTGGTTAATCGATTCCTAATCTAGAATCAAAATCAGATAACTAAAACACTAACAAAAATCGTTTTATAAAAAAATGATTTTTGGTATAATTAAAATATTCAAAATCTGGTTCGTAGAACCCTAATAATATTTCGAAATCATATTCCTAAATATGCCAATTCGCATGAAGTATCTGATTCGTAAAGTAGTGGAAGAAAATATTTTTTTATATACGTAAGTTGCATTAACTGCCAAAATTCACAAAATCTTTATTGGTAAAACCTCAAATTCCTAAAAGTATGATCCAATTCACAAATTTCAAAATTAGTTAAATGGCCTAATTCATATGCAACGTCGTAAGATCTAAAATTTGTAATTGGAATCTTCATGTAATAACTCAATAGACAGAATAATAATTCGTAAATTTCCCCTAAATTTGCAATCCATATTATGTCTATTTCGCATGAGTTGACTTGCAAATTTCCCTGTTCGTGTGAATTGCCCAATTCGTATACTAAGGGCATAATTCACAAAAGGAAACTAATCCTAATTTGCAAAAATATAAAATTTGGGCATAAATCTTAAATTCAATTCACAAATAAAGTGTAATTCGTAAATATGATATTATTGACAGAATCCTAACTAAATAATTTAGAGATTGCATAGTCTATAACATAAGATTTACAAAATCAATAGGTTTAGGTTTGTTTTCTTTATTTATTTATTTTTTCATTCGAAACCTGGTTGAATAAACCACAAAATTTTCGAAATCACAAAAAAAAAAAAAAAAAAAAAAACCAAACACTA
>WOUH02000009.1:1999865-2021329 GCA_009936405.2 Stevia rebaudiana
GTCCGGTTCGCTCTCCGGTCCGGTTGTAAAACATTGCTTTTTTTTAATTGTTTTTTCTTTTATACCTCTTTTATTAATTTTTTAATGTTAGATTAGTTTTTCTTTCAGAATTTTAAATTACATTTAGTTTTTACTAATAGTACTTTTAATGTTGTCTCCATCTACGTATAGATTAGTTTAAAACCATTCTGAAACTAGTTTACTACAAATAACAAGCTTTCAAATTTGACAACCGATTTTACAAAAACTCAATATTAGCTCCAACACAACTACTAATCGCAAAGGGTCTAACCATCTGAACTCAATGGCAAAGTGTCTAACTGCCTAAACTCAGTTGCAAAATTAAAAAGACAAAGGTAAATTAATCAATAAATAAATTGAAAATTTGGATTTTAGTACTCATAACTTTGACCTATTTGGCTGTAATTACAACTCACAAATTTTTGCTAACAATTCCAACTTTTATATCATTAGTTTATTACCAATTATTGTCCCTCCTGCTGTCGGAACCTAACCTTTTAGCATTTTGCTTACATAACATAATGACATGACAACAATTTTTGGCGTGACAAAATGACATCACAAAAAATTTTGACGTTGCATGATGACATGACAAGAATCTGCTGATGTACATTAAATAAGATGTAATGTCATTATGCCACGTTAGCAAAATACTAATGGCGCTAGGTTCTGTTAGCGAGAGACTGTTACTGGTAAATGATATTGACATTGAGAGTGGTGATAACAATTTATTAAGTTATGATTATTACATGTCAATATGTCATATTTGAAATTATTAACTTCAATTTACTTTAATAAATTAATATATATTTTTTCTCTAGTGATAGATGTTGTTTTTGTATTATATCGACTGAACCAAACCAATGTCTACTTCGGTTCAAAGACATTAGTTAAGTTGACTTTGTCGTCTACAGGAGAATATTAAAAAGTCTTGATAATAATCGTGGAAAAAAGATCCCCGTCGGTCCCAAATGAATATGTATCGTAGAATTTATTCTTGTTTGTGATAAAATTGTGCTCGTTGGTTACGCAGTTCATCAAACTACTTAAAGAAGTGATTTAAATAACACTACATTAAAGATAAGCGTTCAGAAAATAAGTGATCCACGTAGTTTCTGTATCTTTTTTACTTTTTATTTAGTTTATGAATGTTCTACCGATTGGAGTTGGAACTATTTCAATAGTATAGTAGTAGCAGTGGCGGATCCAGAAACTTTTTCCAGTGAGTTTACTGCGTTAAAAGTTTCCAGGGTCGGTATAGTTATTCTTTTTAGTTAGGAATACTTTTACACATGTTAAATAGGAATTTATATGAGAATTAGTTATGAAAAATAAATAATAAGGAATCAATATATTTTTAGTTGGAAATTTGAAATTTTAATTTGAGTAACCTTGTGAAAAAGAGTTGTAGATATGGTAATATACATAAATCATTTGTCGTATTTAAACCATCATTTACCTTCTCATAATCAAATTTATAACAAATTAGAGAGCTAATGTGGTGGTGACAAGTGTTAGTGAGGTTGGAGGCGCGAGAAAAAGGAAAAATATATGAAAATTGCCAAATTGGAGTGAAACTTGCATGAATTATGATGTTTGATTACTTGGATTGATATGTTATGCTTAGCGGGTCAAAATGATGTGAATTACCTCATAGTTGGATATGTGGTTAACGGTTATGAAATGATATCAGGAACCAAAGGTGAAGGTGAATTCTCAAGACCCGATAAAGAAATTGCCTCAAGTGAATTGAATCTTCGCATCAAGGAATACATCCCTGGTTATTTGGGTCATTGTAATTGATCATGAACCACAAGTGGTGTGGACATGATAATGAAAGACTCATTGAGTAATTCATGTGAGCATGAATTGGAATTGGAATTGGAATTGAAATTGAAATTGTGAGCATTGATGATATACATGAGCGTAAGCATCTTTGACTAATAACAAGGTTAATCCGCAAAAGCATGTGGACATTGTTGGATCTACAATTGTGTAGACAAACACCCATATGAGTTAAAAATGTGTAATCTATGAATTGATCCCAAAAGCGTGTGAGTTGTTGGTTGTCTCTGAACAATCGGATAGAATTTACATAAGTGTAGATTATTGGTTCGTTAAAGAATCAGGAATGAGACAAGGACACGTGTCTTTGAGGCATTCGTCGGTGTTTCGGACAGCTTCTCAGGTGCACCATATGGATTTCCTATGTGGGATGACAAGACGCTGGTATAGCCTAGTTGGTCCCATGAATGACGTCAATGAATAAGCCAAACTCGTCTCCCTTAGGATATTAACTTCACAAATTAGGAAAGAGACTATAATAAACGGACTTCGTTAACAAACTCATTAACTCGTCTTTACAGATTGATAATGGATCTAACTATCATGAACATTAATGCTAGAACGAATATGTGTGTGTGTTGCACTGTTTGGTTTTAATGCTTTCCCTTTGCCTCTTCGTTTATAGTCGTTCCCTTCTTTATGTGCTTCAAATCTTTCCTTTGGACTGGGCTATATACTCTTCTTTCTGTTTGTTGGGCTGAGGCCCATATATGCTATTTTGGGTCTTACTCATTACAATGTATTATCTTTGTATATTGATAAACATATTCATATCCCCGTAACTAATGTTGTTCTTGATGAAACATCAATAAATCTCTAAACCTTTGTTTCAGTTGGGACGAACTTTTCAGCCTATTTTAGGTGACTAATGTGAAAGTGAGGTCTCTTCGGGATAACATATCTATGGTGACAGTAATATTATAATGCCAACAGTTATTCTTTTGATTTCTAAATCTTTATGAAAGTGAAGAAAGTAAGATCTGGATTTTTTTCAGATCACAAGCGAAGAACAAACGGTGAAAAAGAAGTGAATAAGATAAAATAAAGAATGCAATTACTTTTCCAAGAGCATTCACATCAAAATCTCCTTCTTTATTTTTATAATTCACTAAAAATCACTACTTTTTCTCTCTTCAATTCAATTAAATAATCATACATTTCAATTTCTTCATCTTCACCTTCCATCATGCTATTCTTGTCCTTTAAACCAGTACTCAACACAACGGTCCCACCTCCAGATTTCTCCATGTTTTCTTTCTTGCGTTCTTCCTCCAGTCGTTCCTTATCTTCCCGTCTTTTGACCAGCTCAGCTCTGCACAAATAATAACACCATTAATCAAATTTAAATTGTTCTATATAACAAAAGAGCCAGTATTAGAGTTAATTCTAAATCTGACGGTTGTTAGTTAGTGGTTAGAGTCTCAACCTATTCTAAACAGCTTCAGAAGTTCTTCCCTAGAATATTTTGTAATCTTCAGAAATACTTGCCTATTTAGGTATTCAAAGTTCAACAACTTAATTTAGATAAATAAATGTGTTAATTACACGTATGGTGGTTGCGTAAATTAACAGGTTTGAGTATTGATGCTAACTTCTTTTAACCTTGACTAAATAACCTTTGACTTTGACTATTCAAAAAGTCAAAGTGTATATTGGTCATTTCCCTCTACCCATTTGGCAAATGAGCTCGTTATCTTACATTTCAAGTTCATCATCGGTGTCGTTAAGGTTGAAATTAACACGAGCTTCCAATGTGCCACTACTCCTCAAGGACTTTATTTTATACACCTGGTTGAATTTTTTAACTTTTTGAGACAAATCACGCCACTTGCCTGATATTATATCGTGGCCTGGTGCGGCTCGTTCTTCGGGATCAGTGTTTTTATTTAAATTTTTCACGAATCGCTTTCCAAAATATTGGGTTTGTGTAATTGCCTCCTAAAAGATTAACAATTTAAAATGTTAGTAAAATAATATATATAACTATCGTGTAAGCATAAAAATAAATATTAAATAAAATATTATCAAGAATCAAGTCCTCGGAAAAACCATGGCCCGAGCTTGAGACAACAAAGCTCCTCTTCGGGGGTCCAGTTTTTACAACAAGATCGTATTGTCTATACGAAAGTGGTTCCTTGAGTCTGTTTTTTTTAATGTTTTCTCGTAGCCTTCCCTTTGTTTCGAGTTTCTCTAACTAGAGCTTCAAGTTGAGTCTCGGGAATAATTTCCTCTTGATACCTTTGAGACTCGTGAACCTCAAATGAGGGACTACCCGCAAAATCAGAAAACCCGGACATTTGGGTGAATGACTTCGATTGTATGTTTACGGGTGTGAAAGATTGGGACGGCTTTGGTTGAATTGAATTGGTTGTGATTTTCCTTTAATTGGTATTAGTGAGTTGAATTGGTTGTGGTTAAATTGGTAAAAGTTTTAGTTCAGATCCATTTGAAATCTTATAAAAATTAAGAGAATGATGAGATTGTGAAAAGAGAATGAGATAAAATGCAAAGGTTGTATGAAGATAATAAGTATTTCTAATTATCCTCAAACAGTCGGAGTGAGGACGGCCCCATCACCCTCCAACAGCTCCAAAGCACCCCACACCTAGGAATGTCAGTCACCAGATCCTCTCTCATGTCCCAATCACCCCACACCGAAGCGATGTTCTGAACGTGATTGGAGGACACGTAAGCCCTCACGTCCGTTTTTTCAAACTTTACACCTAATCTTATAACTAAAAACCGGACTAAATTCGTGACCCGGTTGTTTCAGGTAACTCAGCTGAATTTATCTTTTCATCCTTCATCTTCTCCATATATAATTAAATTCCACCGCAAAACGTAGGGGTTAAATGGTTAATTTACTAGTATCCTATAAAAGCTGGAAGCCTAATCACAAAGTGACGTGTGAATCCACAGTTGTTTAAAAGACGCACTCACGATCCCCCAAAAACACGTTGGCTTTGCAGATTGCATCTCATCTTTCTCTCTAAACTTGTTCAACCACCGAACTGAGAATCCAAGATGGCGCCGCCGGCAGCGGTGGACGGAGGTGGCGGTGGTGGTGGAGAAGGACAACCACAGCAACAGCAACAAAGTTTTCACCAGATGTTTACCGGAATCATAAGGATAGTCGTCATATATTACTTCGCCTCCAAGTTTTTCGGTTCTAATAAACCCTCGTCTTCTGGAACCGATCCTGCTGTTCAGATCTCAAACCTTTTCCAGAAATCTCAACCTCTGGTACGTTTTGTTTTCTCGTTCTCGATGCAATTGTTTGGTGATTGTTGGTGTGAATCGCTTTACATGGAAATTGAGATCGGTTATTATACAGAAAGACCTAACTTTTATTTGGACGGTTTTGTATATGTATTAGTATTGAGGGTTTGATTAATTAACCAGTGTGGATATAACACCATCAGTCATCCCTTTGCTGATTCAATTTAGGTTTATGGTTTTGAATTTCGTACGTTTTGGTTGATTACATTGAACCACAGATTGGATACTAAATGAATGAATGATGGTAATGATTGTATATGCAGTGAAGTTATAATAATTTTGCCTATGAAACAGACTAGGTTTGACTAAAATTAGAAGTGTTTTGAAGAAGGTTACTTTCAATTTTTTTCAGTGTGTTTTATTTACTTCTTCAAGTTTCAAAACTGCAACACTCATAATATATGTGTTAATGAATGTCTTTGAAGTTTCAACATGTTAACTTGTTATGCTTATTTTATATATGCAAGTTTCTTGTTTGGTTCCTTATCTTTGTATGTTATCTTGAAATTATTATTCTGATATGCATATTGTCTCCAGGATATGTGGTTTTATCTTTCTGAACATGAAAAGTTTAATGACTTTGGGAATGAAGATGCACTTATATGGCATGAATCAAACATACCTTATGCAGTGTGGGGCCCAGAGAGCACCAGGACTCTTTCTTTGAAGTATTATCCATCTGAGGTAATTGTTTCCAAAGCATTAGTATGTGATGTTAAATGATCCTAATTATGTAATTAATGATAATGAATCAGGCTGTAAAAGCTAGTGTTTGAATGTGCTTATGTTTGAACTTGTAATGTTCACTTGTATGAGTGCATGTCCATTTAATTATTATTTAACGAATGTAACAAATAAAATGAAAAAAAAAAAAACCATTTCTGTGAAGAAGGAAGAGGCATGCTGTTAAATGGTAGTAAAATGCTTTAAATTAGGTTAAAAGATCTAGCAAATAGGTAATTTTAAGTCTCTGATAATCAGTTTTATTGCAGATGCAAAACTGATTATTTTAGCTTGTTTATTTTATTTAATAACTAAATAATCATATAAATCGTAGCAGAATCAAATTTTCCAAATAAAACTGAAATCTGCATTTTTAGGTTTTACATTTTAATAATTATATAACCTGTCTCAAACACTCAATACACAAATTTAAATACCCCCTTCACTCTGTGCTGTTATTCAGCAGAATGTATATTAGTTTGTATAATGTCACTGAATTTTATTTTATTTTTCAATTTCAGGCTTTGAAGCATAATGGAAGTTTATATGCTCATGTCTTCTTTGCGCGTTCAGGATATCCAGCAGATCCCAATGACCCTGAGTACCAGCCTTTGGCTGCCTTTGGGCTGAAACATCGTAATAATATTAATCTCATAAAATCAATTTTAAAATTGCATTACTAAAACCTGCATATTATTGGTAACAAT
This sequence comes from Stevia rebaudiana, assembly GCA_009936405.2. Taxonomy (NCBI): domain Eukaryota; kingdom Viridiplantae; phylum Streptophyta; class Magnoliopsida; order Asterales; family Asteraceae; genus Stevia; species Stevia rebaudiana. The sequence continues at coordinate 2,006,441 of WOUH02000009.1, forward strand.
TGTACGTGTATATAAATCTATCTAAAGAATTTCAATTTCATTTGCAGCTGTCGTGACATACTTGCCAAAGTCAAAAGCAAACAAAAAGAAAGCCCTATTGGGGAAATCTAAAGAAACCAATGAAGATGATTCGGTGTCAGAGGTTTGTTTAATCTTATTATTATTAATATCGCATGTTTCTTATATCAATTAAAAGTTATGCTTTATGTTATTAGAAAAATAAGTAGAACACTTGTATCAGTTTATCCTAAAACTAGGTTAGAAGCCTATGTATTACACTGGTTGAATAAAGGAAATTTTAAATAGTAAAAGGGTGAAATAAAAATATTAAATATTAAATATGAAGGATGAAAAAGAAATATTGGGCTCACAGAATCATGACACGTGTCAATACTCAATAGTAAAATATTTCGATTAAATTGCGTGAAATGTGAACGTGTGTATATTGTTCAGGGTAGTGAAGAACAACAAGCTGATTTGAAGGATGATGGTCCTACAGAATACATTTCATATTGGAAACCAAACATCACTATTAACTTAGTTGATGATTTTACAAAGTACGTAAATAAATTTATAGTTTATAATTTAATTTAATTTTCATGAATGTTGTTTTGCTGACATGGCAACTCTGTTTTATTGTTCTCCAGGTACTCACAACATTCTATTCCACCCAATGTTGCTCCTTGTATCCTTTTTAGTTCTATTTTTATTATTGATTTAACTGTCAAAAAAAATTAGATAAAAAATTTAAGAATAGAAAAAGTTATAAGAATTTTACTTCATTTACGCCACATATTTTGAGATTCTTGACTTAAGTTGCAGACATGAATATTGAACCTACGACGGGGAATTATTATCCAACCGTTTACTTCAATGAGTTTTGGTTACTTAGAGATAAACTTATAGCAATTAATGATACAGTGACGGAATTACCCCTGCATCTAGAAGTTGCCCCAATAAGCATGACCAAGTGGCAGTTATTTTTGCAGATTGATCAATCATTTCAGATTCATCGCAGTTATGGAAGTATGCTTGAAGGCGAAGCTGATGAACTTAAGGTATTTGTTTTCATCTTTCTAATTTGCATTATTATTTTTTGGTGCATAATTAGAAGTTTGATACATTAATCAAACACTGGCTTCTGATACATATATATATCGTTTTTGAGCAAATTGCATTATAAAAAATATTTTTGCACAGCCTTTCAACTTTTTTATTAAAACCTAAACTTCTACAAATTTAAATAAAATATAAACTGTGTTATCCAAAACAGGAGATCCTTGTTTGTTTCTTTTCTTTTTCTCGTTTAGTGATATATATATAACAATTTATGATATATTGATATTATTAATAATGCAGAGAGTGTTTGTCGAAGGAAACCCCTATCTTCTTGGAATTACTATGCTTGTTTCACTGCTTCATTCAGTATTCGACTTTTTAGCATTCAAAAACGGTAATATTAAATTCACATCGGTCCTTTTATCAATTCTATAAAGCATATTATTAATTATTAACCTTTTTTATGACTAATTGAATGCAGATATACAATTCTGGAACAAAAATAAATCAATGGAAGGACTTTCAGCAAAATCAGTGGTTGTGAGTTTCATCTGCCAGCTCATCATCTTCCTCTACTTACTGGACAACGATACTTCATGGATGATACTTGCAAGTTCTGGAATTGGTGTCTGCATTGAGTTTTGGAAAATCGGGAAAGCAATGCACATCGAGGTATGCGTTAATTATTTTCAAAATTCATTATTATATTAAAATATAACCAAAAAAATCAATAGATTTAGGTAATTAACTTTTTTAAACTGTTTTTCAGGTTGATCGAAGTGGGACCATACCTAAACTGAAATTCAGTGATCGCGATACATATGCTGGAAACAAAACAAAAGAATACGATGATCTTGCAATGAAATATCTATCATATGTACTTTTTGTACTTGTAGCATGTTCATCTGTATACTCACTAATGTATGAAACTCACAAAAGTTGGTACTCATGGATTCTCTCATCGCTTACAAGCTGTGTATACATGTTCGGTACGCCCTTAAACACATTTTCTAATATTTTCTTTCTACTTATTATTGTGTTTATAAAAAACTAACTCTATTATTAATATTTGTTGCAGGTTTCATTATGATGTGTCCGCAACTTTTCATCAATTACAAGCTAAAATCAGTTGCTCATTTACCATGGAGACAAATGACTTACAAGTTTCTCAATACAATTATCGATGATCTTTTTGCTTTTGTGATCAAAATGCCAATGTTACATCGACTTTCTGTCTTCCGTGACGGTACGTTTGGATCCAACTTAATAACCAGGCAATTTCGGTTACGGGTTTGGGTCATAATGGGCTTTTTGTACGGGTCAAAACAGACTAGCCCAAAATATCTTTTACCCAATTTTTTTACAAAATCTTACATACTTCATAATATTTTTTTTTTTTATTAATTTTATGTGCAAAATTTGTTGTTGCAGATGTTATATTTTTGATATATTTGTATCAAAGATGGGCATATCCAGTAGATAAAAAGAGAGTGAATGAATTTGGGTTTGGTGGAGAAGATGAGGATGAAGCAGCTGCAGCGTTGACCGCGGGCTCAAGCAGTAGTGCAGAGGAGAAGAAAACCAACTGAAATCAGCTGACTAAAAATAATATCAAGTTTTGAGAAACTTAAAAAAACATACAATTTTTTTTCAGTCTAATTATTATTTTTGTTTGATTGTGTTTCTGTTTTCATATGAAATTTTTTATTTTTAATAGTATTAAGTTGTTTGCTTAGGTTATTACTAGAAAGGGAGGTACAATGGTGGTAGTTTTAGACTTATGTTAACTATTATTATTTTTATTTGTTTGTTTAGATAAGTTAAATTTTGATTTTGAAGTTATTCTTTCTCCAGTTGTCTTTTTCATTCGGCAAATACGCTCTTGTTGATATTTTTCGAGAAGCATTTTCGCAAAATACCTCTACGAAAGAGCAGAAAGCAGGCTACATGAAACTGATGAATAATGTGTTATTTTTATGTCTTACTTTCGAGTGAGAGATGTGGGTACCATATAAGATGTTTGATTTGAGTGACACCGTTTAAGATGTTTGATGTTAAACATACTAACATGTGGTATTTGAGTAGTATCCTTGTTTAACCTCCGTGGTTATTTGTGGTGATTGGGGTAGTGTTGATTAGTAATGGTTGGGGGCAACATTGGTTGCTGTTGGTGGTGGTAGCGATGGTGGTTGTGGTTGGCGAGGTGGTAGCGATGGTGGTGGTTGGCTAGGTGGTAACGATGTGGTGGTGGTTGGCCAGGTGGTAGCGATGGTGGTGAAGGTTGGCCATAGTTGGTACTTGGTAGTGATGCAATTGTAGGGGTGGTTGGTATAAAGTTAAATATTGCAATCCTTTCCATAAATTTGTTTTTAAAAATTTACTTATTATCTTTTAACTATTTTTCTTATTAAATGTTTAAATAAAGTTAAATATTGCAAAGATTTTCAGTGACCAAGTATGTCATTTCCCAAATTTAGGGTGTAAATATAAGAACTTTATAAGTGGGATGCCAAAAATGGCAAAACATGAATTTAAGAACTTTATAATCCATTATATGAAACGAAACAAATCTACCAGTCTCCCACAATACCGATCACCGTTGTACCTGCCGGACGGCTGCCGGCACAGCGGTTTTACTCCGGCGACATCTGATTCATACGGAAAACAAGCTCTTGCTGCTATCATTCTCTAATCGTTGCTCTCTCAAAATTAGGTAAAGCTCCAACTCTAAATCCCCAATTCCTCCATCAATCGTACTTTTTTCGTTCTTTTACTTATTGTTTAGGCCTTCAAATCCTGTAGTTATTAGTAATTTGAAATTTTGTTTCTGCTAATTCGAAAGTACGAATGTTTGGAGCCCTAAGTAGTAACCGTCTGTCTGTTCTGAGTTTCTGATCTAGGGTTTCAATTTGTTTCGTGCTGCCTAAGTTTTTTCTTCAGCTTTTTTCCGTTATTTCTATGCTATTTAGATACTGATATCTAACTGTTTATTCATAGAGCGTATTGAAAGATGAATCCACATTATAATCATCAAGGTCAATCCTTGGATTGCCTGAGCATGCGATTTTGAGATGAATTTTTATTCAATGTTACTGCGATTGTAATCGGATTGGTCCTTTTGAGCTTTTGTCCAAATGTTATGAAAATTAATTAATTATGATGCATTACAAGAACAACGTTTTGATTTTATGTGAGAATGAAGTAATTGTTTCAGTTGCTGAACAAATATGCAGGAAAAATGGCCGATGAGAACTTGGATGAGATGCTTCTTGAAGCAGCAGGAAGAACTGGAAGAAACCAGCATCCTGCACAGTCATCCAAAAGGCGGCGTAACGGTTCATATTCTGATGATGGAAGTGATTCAAGAGATGATGAATCAGATGATGATCGTGGATATGCTGGCAGAAAACCATCTGCTTCTCAAATTCCTTTGAAGAAAAGATTGGACCCCACAGAACGAGATGATGAACACAGCAGTCAGGAAGATGATGAAGATGATGATGATGATGATGATGATGATAGGTATAATCGTGAAGGTGACAGTGATGATGATTCTGTTGGAAGCGATCTTTACAAAGGCGAAGAAGACAGAAAACGGCTTGAAAAAATGTCAGAGCTTGAAAGAGAGATGAAACTCACTGAACGCGCAAACAAAAGAAACGATAAAATCTTGAAAAATAATCTTAGGAAACAGAAAGAAAAAACGAATCAATCAAGAAAAGACACCTCTCCATCTCACACGGTTAATCGGGCAGTTCGGTCATCCGCTCGGTCAGCTGACAAAGCAGCTACAAAAGTCGGTGCGTTGAATGAATTACGCGCTAAGAAAAGGTTGCGTCAGCAAGATTTGGAATCTCATTGGAAACGAAGAGATGCTGAGTCAGCAGGAAAACGAAAGGAGGTCCCGAAAGCTGCTTTAAGTACATCAAGTCATAGTGATGGTGGGTCCCAAAGTGATGATGATGAGTCACGAGGCGAAGGTGACAGTGATGATGATAAATTGTTAAACGAGTCGGTTCTTACATATGAGGATGTTAAGGGAATCACTATAAGAAGGTCAAAATTGGCAAAATGGTTTATGGAGCCGTTTTTCGAAGAGTTGATTGTCGGTTGCTTCGTGCGGGTCGGGATCGGAAAGTCAAAATCGGGTCCTATTTACCGTCTTTGTATAGTTAGAAACGTGGATGCAGCCGATCCTGACCGACAATACAAATTGGAAAACAAGATGACTCATAAATACCTGAATGTTGTTTGGGGAAATGAAAGTTCTGCTGCCAGGTGGCAGATGGCGATGATATCAGACTCGCCACCTTTGAAAGAAGAGTTTGACCAATTAATCCGAGAGGTTGACCGTCACGGTGGAAGGATGCCAAGTAAACAAGAGGTGTTGGAAAAACGAGAAGCGATTGAAAAAACCAACTCGTTTGTATACTCTGCAGAAACCGTGAAGCAAATGTTACACGAGAAAAAGTCAACTATACGAAGACCATTAAACATCGCGGCTGAAAAAGATCGATTAAGAAGAGATATGGAAGTTGCGCAAATGAAGCATGATGAGGTGGAAGTTGAGAGGATTAAAGCAAAGTTACAAGAATTAGAAGCTTCTAGACAAACTCAAGAAAAAGATACAAAGGCGATACGTCTGGCGGAAATGAACAGAAAGAATCGGGTCGAGAATTTCAAAAACGCTTCTGAAATGAAGCCGGTGAATACGGGTTTGAAAGCGGGTGAAGCGGGTTACGACCCGTTTTCAAGAAGATGGACCCGGTCTAGAAACTACTATGTTTCAAAACCCGGTGAGGCGGCTGGTGGTGAAGCTAATGCACCCAACGGGTCAGGTGTGGGTCCCAAAGCTGGACTTGTGGCGACTGCAGCTGCACTTGAAGCTGCTGCTGATGCGGGAAAGTTGGTGGATACAAACGCGCCTGTTGACCAAGGGACTGAGTCAAACATTTTGCATGATTTTGACCTGCCGATTTCATTAGCTGCACTTCAACGGTTTGGTGGGGCCCATGGGGTTCAGGCTGGGTTCATGGCACGGAAACAGAGGATTGAAGCAACGGTTGGGTGTCAGGTTCCGGAGAATGATGGGAGGAGACATGCGTTGACTTTGTCGGTTAGCGATTACAAGAGACGAAGAGGTTTGCTATAAATTTGTTGCAGGAAATTAGAAAAAGCGCGCGTTGGTATGCACTATGCAGCTACCGTTGTAAGTCCATGTTTAAGTTTTTTTTTTTTTTTTTGAAAGTTTGAACAATTCTTGCTAGTGTTTTAACGACTCTTATCTATGTTTAGTTTATGATAAAGAAGTTTAAATGATTCTTATTTGTGTGTGCGTCTGTTATCCGTTTGATTTGGTTTTTCTTTTTTTTGGTTAAGTAGTGTTGAATTTATCACTGATCATGGTCTAGTTTCGCCAATTTTTGCTAAAATTCTTGATCAAACTGCTAATTATGATTTTGAGAGACAATAAACAGGATCGGCTAGGTTAAGATAAATATATTAAATTTAACATGAAATATCATTTATAAATGTTATTAGCTCAATACCAAACACCTCTCACTTGCAACTAAAATTTCAAGGCCTAAACACCTCATGCTTTTTATAAAATTCAATCTCAAACCGGCCGGTTAAAATCACGTCTCATGTGACTGACTGACTCAACGCCGTTAAAAAATACAAGACAAAACCGTTCATTTTTAACAAAAAAAGACAAAACCGTTCATTTTTAACAAAAAAACGTATACGAGTTTGAAGTCATTAAAAAGACTTGAAATTCAATAATGCTATTGCTACAGATACGAGCTCACATACAACTTTATAATCGAAAAACTTGACAACTTATAAATGACAAAACAAAAACACTAGATTGTGATGCAAGAAAATTTAGCTACCACTTAAAAGAGCGAACTGTCATCTCTTTTGGAACTTGTTCCTCAAGGTAGATCCATTACAAACTTTAAGAAAACATTCATTTGCAGACGCGTACGCCCTAAGTTTCTCAAGAATCCTCCGCTCGCTGGTGCGCAGTACCAACGAATGGTACAACTTTCTATTAGTAACAGAACAAGCCTTAAGTGCTTCAACATCGTCCTCCAATGATCTCAACCCATAACATCTTTCTCTAATATCTGCCAGTGACAACAACGCGCGTCTCACATTTTCAATCAGTAAAAGTTTCTTGTTTGTTTCAGTAATCTCACCCAACAAGATTCCTTTTTTGTTAGATATCAAGGCTACTTTTGATTTATCAAACTCGTTGTAAGCTTTTTCGGGTAGCAAGATTATGAATATCAGTTTGAGCAGGTCAACTTCTGGTTCACCATTTGATGATATTTCAAAATAATCCATCTGCTGACCTGGAAATTCAGAAAGATGCAATTTTTTCCATATGGAGATGCGGGTTCTTGTGTGGCGAGATGAAAAAACAGATGAACTCCATTGGAGAACTAACTCTAGATCTATATTTACTATGTTGTATGGGTTATCGGGTTCTGTAAATCCATATCTATGAAGCAATGCAGCATTACCCATTGACCCGTATGTGTTAAACACCTGATAAATGAAGTAACATGTATTTATTGTTCATTTAAACCATTATAAAAAAAATAATAATAATGATTTTAATTATAAAAAAAATCAAGAATGCAAAAAATGCTAACCTCGGATCCAGCTTTAACATCCTTCACCATAATCATTTCAAGAATTTCAGTGGTTGAAGAACATGTATCATCAGCACCAAAATCACCTTCTGTTGAGCTGACATTTGATTCATTTGGATTTTGAGAATCTCCATTTTGATGATCACCAATCAGGTTTTCTATGTTTTCAGATGATTCGGTATCGGATTCAGAATGAGAAGATACAGAGGTGAAGTGTACATCTTCAGCATCTGTCTTGTGGTTGAATCTGAGTACATAATGATCAAGAACACGAATTATGAATGTTTTAATATACAGATTCATGATTTGGGATATATAAACTTACAGGTCTGCCAAAGGAACCATCCCGAATCCATAATAATCATCAATCTGAAATGATCGTGAAGAGATTAAACTTTTTGCAGCAAGATACTGTTCAAGATCAAAATCATCAGGATTGAGTTGAATAGGAGCTGATTCCACAAATGGCACAATACATGCTTTCCAGTCTTCATATACAAGAGCTTTGTCTTCTTTAACTGTCTGTCTTAAATCACAAAACAAATTTCTAGATCAGAACTCATGTAAACCCTAACTACACAACTCATTACCACAAATCCTGCAAATCAGAACAATGCTGCTCAAAATACACAAATTAGTACAGAAATTCACATAAACCAGATATGATTTGTGTAAAACCTAACCTTATGCAGCTCAGTGCCTAACAACAGGTCGTCAATTTCATCGAGAGACCAGAGTAACGGTACGTCAGGGTTCCGGTCCGGTAACAGCTGGAGATAACCGAACCATGGGGACTGTTGGCCCAAACTTTTCTCATACATGAGAGCAACCGAAAGTGCCATATAACCTTCGAGACAAAAATCTTCGATGAGTTGGCACGCGCCGGAGGATTTGACGGTGAGGCAACTGCGTTTCGGGATGGTGGCGATCAGGTCGCCTTCGTGTATGTCGCATAGTGCAGTTACAGATACTTGTTGGTCTTGTTGGTGTGTGATGAGGTTGAGTGCGTTGCTATATTCGATTGATTGAGATTTCATCCACCGTTTGAATGCTCGCATTCGCCGGCTGCTGCTAGACATCGCCGGAGGTGGTGGCGGTTGTTTGTATAACAGGTTGTGTAGGTTTTAGAGAGTGGGCCGTTATCGTGTTCTTTTTCTAACACCGTCTCCGGTCAATTGTGTTTTTAACTTTTTTTTTTCTTTTTAACATTAGTTCTTTCTTTTTTATTACTTTTTCCTTCATTTAACATTAGTTTTTCTGATGTTTATACCGGATTGATAAAAAAATGTTCAACTGGTTGAATCGGTTTGTATAGGACGGTTCAATCGGTCTAACTAGTTAACCATGTAATTTCATAAACTACAACTTCAACTCATAAATATTTCAATAGTACATAATTCCATAAAAATAAAACAATCCAAAATTTAAACCATAATCAGATATTACCAAAAAACCAATGTAAAAGTACTAAAATTCTCAACAAAAAATAATTTTCAATGGAGAAGATAGGATAAAACTTATGATCGAAGATGAACTAGGGCATTTGATCTTTGAATACTATTTTAATGACCATCGAAGGTAGACCGTATGATATTAAATTAATAGCGTTGTTTTTTTAATCCTGGGAACAAAACTGGTGCGCCGGTTTGAACCGGAAATACTAGAAATTTTAATCATAACAAATAGACTAACAAAAGCTAGAAATTACAATGAGATTAAAAACTCAAATGACACCAATTGTACCATAGTAGTTTGTCACTGCTTTCATGTGTTACACCTATGAGAATATAGAGGATTCAAATCTGTTTCTTCATCTTTATCTTTATAATTTATTAAAAATTACTACCTTTTTTTCTCTATCTAATTCAATTAAATAATATTTTTTTATACCTTTATCACTACTTTTCTCTCTTCTATTCAATTAAATAATATTTTTTTTCTCTTTCCTATTTAATTAAATAATATTTTCTATACCTTTATCATTACATTTTTCTCTCTTCAATTTACTTTAATGAACAGTGTTTCTCTATATTTACTAGTTTCATCAGTTTTTCTATATCTTGCTACTCACAACCACCAATATACTATCTCTACTCACATAAATTATAGAGAACCAAATATGAACCCCAAGAGCCAATGATTAATTACTTGATTTATAATTTGCATTTACCAATTTTTATTATTATTAATTTTTTTTTTTGAATTTATGTTCCATTTTTACACATGTTGGTTTCCAAGTAAGAAACTAAAAAAAATAGAAACCCTGTATAACGTCGTTCAAGCTCATCAGTCGCTCATTCACCTCGTCATCATCCCTCTCCCATTTCTGCACAATGCAATGATATGAAACCGAAATCAACATCGATATGTCCAACAGCATGATGTAATCGGAAGTCGGTATTCGAAGATTGTAGGTACGTATTCTATCACTCTTCAATTTCATATTCTAAAAACGTCGAAGCATAACAAAAAGTAACCGCCAATCTGACAACCTTCCGACATTTTCTATGGTGCTACCAAATTTCTCCGATTTTTTTAAAATCTAATTGTGATTGAGTTTGCTGGTATTCTCCATCGGAGGTTTGTTTTGTGATACCTGATTTTTTTTTAAGAACACATGATTTGACCCGAATTGTAGTTGGTAGAGAACAGAACTTGATGCAAATCGTGATTTTGCCCATTCATGAACACATAATCTACGTGTCTGGCTGTACGGATTCTTATTTTCATCTGATTTGACAGAGTTATATGAACCCTAGCTAGCTAATTTGGAGCAGGGGTCTTTCTCATTGCAGCTTTTCTTTCCCAAATAATAATAAAGGTAATGTTTGCTTACATCTCACCGTCATCAAACCCTGTCAATAACTGAGTATGGATGTTGTTATATACTTGTATGAACCCTAACTAAGGTAGGGCTTTTTTAACCCTAAAATCTAAACCCTAAATTAATAATCTAGGAGGTACCCAGTGGGACCGGGTACGGCGTTGCTAGCCAGGTGGCATTTCATGGCTAAAGCAGAAACCCTGGATTTTAACAAGCATATTTATAATATTAAACCCTAGTATTTAAAAAAATTACAAAATCTTACAGATGCATAGCAGGGGTTTCTGTCCATAGGCGCAGCTGGGCAACCCTAGATTTTTTCGCACGTAGTGTAAATTTCGCGATTTCGACCAAATTTTTTTTTATATATATAGGCCGGCAACCCACGAAATCCCTTAAAATTCTACATATATGATCTTGACAACCTCACTGTTTAATATGAAGCTTCGCCACTAGTTATAGTTAACTTATGAATCAAAAAACACAGCTAACATTAGCTCGTTACGAATTAATGTACTTTAGCTCTGAGCTGGAAAACATTGATCTTTAACTTTTTAACTGTGCGTCTCCTTTTATAGAGAGAAATCTAAAAAAACGTGTGTTCGAATTTTCGTTGTGAGTAGGATCTTCTTTTACGAGAGCACTGTCACTTATTATATATGCAACATCCAATGTTGGATTTGTTAAATACATCCAAAGAGTATATATATCTCATTTTTAAGAATCATTATAATAATTATTATAATAATTGCTCTGGTATGGATTTGAATTCTTATAATATGGTAGGGTAAGGCTATTCATACTCCCCATCCTTACTTATCATACCCCTCCTCTAGAAATGAAAATAAAATTTGTCATATTTTACCCCTTGATTTTTTTTAAACAACTTTTATTAGAAGAAGGTTAAAAAAAACAACTTTTATAAAAAAACTATTAAAAATGTACCTGTTATAAAAGAACAATATTTATGAAAACTTATAAAAATACGTTTTTATAAATTAATGAACTTTTCTTTTTTAATCTTTTTGAATAAAGTTTCTACAAAAAAACGTGTTAAAGTGTTCTTCAAAAAGTTTTTTAAACATATTTCTTCAGTTGAAAATAATTTTTTTAAAGGTTAAGAATACATTCTTTAGTTAAAACGCTTTTTGTTAAGACAAAAAAAAAAATTTAAACAATGGGATTCTACAGATTAAAAAACGTTCTTAGAAAAGATATTTGATTAACTTTCAAATCGAAAAACTTGGTAACTTTTTTTTCTTAAAATAGTTATACAACGTTTCCTTTAGAATATAATTTTAAAAATGGAATATAAATCAAATTTTGACTTATCAACTCATTAATAATAAGAAAAAAATAAATTTGGAAAAAAAGAAAAAAAAGTCTAGTTCTGTAACAATCTTAAAATTTAAAGGTTAGGATAAATATAAAATAAAAACTTTAAGGGGAGTGTATAACAAGTAAAAATAATAGAAAAGGGATATGTTTAGCAACACCCAATATGATATATAGTCTTTTCCGTAGAAAGAGTGAAAGACCTTGAAAATGAAATTAGCCGTTAAATAGTTAACGTATTGTTTTAACTTAAAAACTAGAGTAAATTATACAAATCCTTCTTTATGTTTGTCTCATTTCAGTATATGTCTTTTATTTTCAAAATTGACCAGAACTATCCTTTGTGTTTTAATAAATTACACGCTTTGTCCTTTATGATAACGTCATTAAGTTTTTCAGTTAAATCAGTCACGTGATTTGCTCATGAGGGTATTTTTGGGTTTTTCTAAATTAGAAGGACCATTCTTAAGTTATAGGTAAACCTTTATGTATTTTTATGGAATAACTAGGGGCTTTAGTGAAACATATCAACAACCGTGAAATTATCGGAATTAGAGAGAGAAAACCATGAAAGTATTGGAATTAGAGAGAGATAGAGATGAGCAGGGAGATGAGAGATTGAGCTGGGAAAAGAGAGATGGTGGTGACCAGCGGTTGGCATGTGGGATTCGAAACCCTAGAGAGGTGGTGGTAGGGATAACGAGGAACTCACAATGTCGTTGCTAGAAACCGACGGAATCAAAGCATGAGTTTCTCGTTTGAACACATCTTCATCATCGTCTTTGTTGCCACCACGTCCGGTGGATTAACCCCCATAACTTCCATCTCCACCATCGACGGAGCTGTGGAAACGTCCGGTGCTGACGCGAAATCTGCTTCTTACCAGCAATGTAGACGATGAAAAGACGCCGGTGCTGTTTTACTTAATTTTCATAAATTTCAATTGCAATTTGATTTTATATTGTTTTACGTAATAAAACTTATAGACATTATTACATTATGTAAGACTCCAACTCATACATCTCTTAATTAAATATTTGAGGCAATATTTAGAACAAATGTATTTTAACCATTATAAAAATTATTTATTTTTTATCCGTAAAGTTATGTAATACATAGGTTTATAATCTAGGTATTATAGGTTATTTTATATTATTAAATACACACCGTTTAAAAGACATAATCTCATATTATCAATCATTATTATAAATCAATTAAATTGTTTGTATATATATGAAGCAATTATTACCAATTTCACTTGCAATAAGCAACAGGTAGCACTCAAAAAGAACTTTGTCAATACACGTTTTCTATACGTCTTTTAGATCTATTTTACTTGACTATGATTTATACCCGACATTCCAAATACAGGAACGTGTTCACGTATCCCTTAATCAATAATCATCATGCGGGACACGATTTGCAAATGAAACCAGAAAGCAAACGTTCGGCGTTGGTCAAACTCTAAAAAGGTGAAAAAAGAAACGAGCCGATATAGTTAGTTTACAAGAAACACCATCTTGCAAAAAGCATCCATAATCATCTTGGTTACAAACTACGTACACCATCTTTTGTTCCATAATAGATTTTAATTAATCATCCATACAACACATGTTATGCTTCACAACCGCTACCTATAACTAAAAGAAAATTTATGGATCTGCTAACTAGAAAAATCTCGTCATTAACAGCATAGAAATCAATTTTATGTGGTGGCATTTCAAGCTTAGAGGCTGAGAGGGACAACTGTCCATGCTTATTTTTTCATTAGTAGTGATAATTTTTCACCTGATATATAGATTAAAATCTTTAATATGTATTGATTTTGCTCCTGCATAAAAAACTTTACATATATTATATTTGCCCGTTCTTTATTTTTTTTATAAATTTGTTAAAAAACTGGGCTGTCAAAGAAGCCCGAGTAACGAAAGGACCGAGAGTTACGGGCTAAGCACTTAAATATAATGTGTCAATGGCCTAACAGGCTAAGTGTTTAAGTTAAATTGTTAAAAAGATAATGGACCTAAGATTAAGATGAGACTTATGGGTGTCTAGCAAAAAACACCCATCCCCATTTGGCCATTTCAATTCATGAAACAACAAACAAAACAACGATGAGGACGAGCAAGCTGCCATTGACCGGCCAGTCCCATCGATCAGTTTCCATCATCTTCTAATAGGTAACCATTTAATCATCATCTTCAATTTTTTATTCTCTACCAAAACCTTAAATTCCTAAGTTTTTAATCTCTTTATTTGTTGAACTTTATAAGGTTTTGACTATTGAATATTTGATTAAATTATTTTAATCTTGTTATTTTGATGTTATAATGAATATTTGATTGAATGTTGATATTTTGATGGAATTTAAGTTTTTAGTAGGTTTTTATATAATTTGATTGAGCTTTGATGTTTTGATGAATATTTGATTAAATGTATAATAACTAGGGTGGGTTGAATGGCGCTCCGCTGTGGGATGAAAACTGCAGTGGGTCTAATGTGAACTTTAGTGCAAGTCTAACAAAACATGTCTAATGTGTGTATGTCATGTGAACTTTGATCTGCCTCTATCTCTTTTCTTGGAGGTTTTCCACTCTCCTCACGTACCCGAACTACCTCAATATCCCCCACCTTAACCTTTGCTAAAATGCGCGATACCCTAATCCATCTCTAAAAACATCATTTCGTATGCGGGTTACAAACGGCAGCGGGTCGGTTATTAACAAAATTATATAGTAATGTATATTCAAATAACATGTAAAACACCGTTGGAAACTATGACATATACAAAATTATATAAAAATAAACCGTCAAGAACACGTAGGAAAATTAAACTTCTAGAAATCTAGATACAACGTAGTTGTAATTTACTTTTTGTTTTCTACTTTAAATTATTTAAAAAAGAAAGAAAATGGGCCAATGAGAAGTTAATATTTGTAGTTGTACGTTACCTTTTGTTTTCTACTTTAAATTATTAAATAAAGAAAAAAAATGGGTCAATGAGAAGTT
>WOUH02000009.1:2021429-2034248 GCA_009936405.2 Stevia rebaudiana
TACCCCATTTTGATTAAATTAACGTAGATTTTTAGCTTGAATCTTCTTTATCTAGTTATTTTCTATCAATCCATATAGCATTTCACTACTTTATCTTCATCATAGTTACAAATATGAATTTTAATTTTTATGTCTTCACATTTGTGTTAAATAAGTCAATTTGAAATTTAAGCTTTTATGATATGTTTTTTTGTCCGAAACATATGTGAAATGATGAATAATAACCAACGAAATAAGATCAAAAACATTTTTTTATCTTGATTTAATCAAAATGAGGTTAATTTGAATGGTTTCACACCTAAGTTAGGTGCGTAACAACCCCGTATTCACTTTCACTATTTTGAATACAATTTTTTTAAACGCTCAATAGATCAGGGGGTTACATACACACTTGTTTCATGACATAACAAATTACTTTTATTCATCATTTACTACTAAAAACTTATATAGCCAATACGATTACAAAGGAAATGAAAGACACGAAAACAAAAACATAAAAACTTTATTCAGACGACTCCATGATTTGAATTATTCAATCCTCTAACATGAACATTTCAAATGACTTGTCAAGCCCATTGTTCCAAACCTTATCATAGTATTCCCCATACGTAAATTGCTTATACAAAGCTGGCTCGTCATCGGTTACAAGTTGTGGAGCAGGACCCATGACCGCGTCGGGTGACGGGCTGTAGAAAGTAGGTATAGGCCGGGGCGAAGCTCTTTGGGGGCCAGGGGTTGCCCCGGCAACCGCTGATTTTTTCGCGCGTAGTGTAAATTTTGCGATTTCGACCGAAATTTTACATATATATATAGGCCGGCAACCCACGAAATCCCTGAAAATTCTACATATATGATCTTGCCAACCCTTGACTAATGGAGCAAGCTTCGCCACTGGGTATATATATCCGTTCTTCATCACTGTTCACCACAGCTCGATGCCAAACACTCTTGTCTTTGCCATTGCTCATCACCTTACAATATTAATTGATATTAGCTCACAAACTAAATTAAAATCTTCATTGTTTTCATAACCGGACCCAATGTCGGACTAGACTCGTTAACGGTTGGACTGGATTTAAAAATCGGACGAGTCTTATATATTTATAAAGATAAATATATAAAAAAAATAAAAAATACCCGCTAACCAAACCGGAACACCTCCTGACCACCGGTCCAACCAGCCGATCTGATATGGTTTTCAAAACATTGATATCTTTGTAAGTGAATTTTGAAAACATTTCAGGTTATTGGACAAGTGGACTCAACAAGTTAGCCGGTGGCAAAAGTAGACAACTGCTCATGCAATGGTCTATTGACATGTATTATTGCTTTTTGCATAAATGAGCTTTTTTATATAATGAAATTGGGCTAACTTAGCATGTCTCTTCTTCGTAGCTTAAATGGTCCTTTTACTTTTCCACCGGTAGACATTTTTTCAACTAACAAATTTTAACACAAAGTTTTACATACAGACTCGAAACCATGACCTTAAAAATCAACTTTTAAATTTAAATTATCCTCCAAAACTTTTTTTTATTGATAAATATCCCAAGAGAAGAGAAGAAGTGGATCAAAGATCGACGCACAAATCTATCTCTAATAAAGCATTATAAAAAATATCACACGACATTTTCTTAATTTTTTAAAATTTAATGATTTGTTTAATTTAATCATTATCAACTCATATTTGGATGATGTGATCTTAAAATAGATTTAAATTTCAAAATCATTTAAAAATATTATTATCTAAATATTTATCGTATATATTTAAAATAGTAAGCTACTTTTCATTCCTAATGATTGCAATGTTTGACAGTTTCAGTCCATCCTTAACAAAAGTCATCCCTAATGTTAAAGACAAAAACTGTTAAACCTTACAAACAACAGGGGCGGTAACTACAGTATGTTTAAAATTTAAAATTACTTTTCTTTATTTGTATAATTACCAACTAAATTTAAGATTTTTATATTTAAAAAGTTTTATATATAGAATACTCTTAAAACTTAACCAAAAAATTAGAAAAATAGAAATAGAAAGTTTCAATGAAAAAAATTGGTTGGTGATTATTATTTAAAAAGAGTTTTAAGCTACTAACTTATATACCTGAACTTGATCACCAATGTTGATAATAAACGTATTTGGAACCGGATCAACTGCAATCCACCGACCGTTTTTCATCACCTGAAGACCAGAAACCTGATCTTGAAGAAGGATGGTGACGACATACATATCCGTATGTGCTGGCAACCCGAAAGCAAGATCCGGTTGTGGGCATCGCGGGTAGTAATTCAATGCCATTTGCTGACAATGCTTCCCCAATTGACCACAAATGTAATCCTTATCAAGCCCTAAACTCTCTGAAATCGCCTCAATCAGCCGGAGTGCTAACACTCTAACACTCCGGCAATACTCCGCCGCATGATCCCGGAACGACGCCGGATTGGTGGGCCAGTCATGGATGTAATCCTCGATCGGGTAGCACGGGATTCCGAGAAAGTCTCTCCAACTAGCAATGTTTTCGCTGCGAACGTTGAAGCTGGTGGATAATCGTGTGGTTTTGTTGGGGTCGTCAGAGTAGATCTTGAGTCGTTCTTGTTCCGGCAGGTTGAAGAAATCTCTGGCGATTTGGAGCATGTTGGTGATGGTGGATTCGGGTACACCGTGGTTTGTGACCTGAAAGAAGCCATGATCGCGGCAAGCTTTTCCGATTTGGTCGATTACTTGACGGTGATCGTGATCGGGACCGTTGAGATTGTGGAGGTCGATGAGAGGGATGGAATCGTGAATGACGTCATGGAGATTCGGACGTTGGGAAATTGGACGGATGTAGTTTGAAGGGATTTGGTGGATTTTATCAGATGAAACGACGTCGGTAAGGAGTAATTTTTTAAAGTTGGTAGCCATTGCTTCAGAAGAAGTTCAGATATATCAGCTACAAATGATAGTGGAATAGTAGTATGACAATGGATAGTGATGGAGACACAGAGTTGCTTTAAATACATTAGTTAATCTTTTTTTTAATAATGTTTATAACTACCCAAATATTCAATGAGCTTTCTTGACGGATGACAACTTTCATGCTGACAATTCTTTTTTAACAACGTATGTAACTACCCTAATATTTGAGTGAGGTTTCTTAACCATACTGATTTTAACGTTTCAGGTCTTACTTACCAGGAACACCATCAAGGAAGTAACTCATCATGTTAGAAAGTTTCAACCTGAAAATATGTCTCATGTGAGACTTGAACCAAAAGCTCCTCATTTTTGTGAAGTATTATGTAACTCACTTTAACCATTTGAGTTAATAATCATTGGTAAATACATCATTAGACTCTAACCATTTAAGTTATGAATCTAAGGGGTTGCTCTTGGTACATGTACCTCAGCTTTTCACTCATTATTTCCGCGTACACATTTTACCCACAACACATCTTTCTCACATGCTGATATACACCCTCTTTATTCTCACGGCACTATTTCTTCTCCTACTTGTATTCACTAAATATCTTATTTTTAGCTAACAAATATATTAAATAAACAAAAACAATATATAAATATTACAAAAAAACTAAAACATAAATAGTTAAATAAGTATAAAATAAATAACCAAATTGCATTATACTAAAAACAAAATCCCACAACCTAAAACTAAAAATAAATTACTTAAATAAGTGTAACATGATTTTAAAGAACGGAAAACTAAAAGTAATTGCGTCAAATCACGTCGTTAATGTTCGGTTTTCCTTGATGTATCAAATCGTTGCGTAGTACATGAGCAACCTCTTAACTTCGTAAGCTTTTATAACTCTTCAAATGTATATTTAGGTTTAGGATATAATTATCTTTTTATAAATTTTATTATGTAATTTTATTGTTATTTTTAGGATATAATTAGGTTTTCATTTAATTGTACTTTTTATTTAAAATTCATTTTTATATTAATTTAATAAAAGTTACTGTTAAACCTTTTTTTAAATGCATTTAAAATGGGTGGAACCCACCCACATCCGACGGGTGTCGCCCTTCCCTACAAACAAAACCCTATGTGCACCCTCTCCCCTCCAACGCACAGCTCCGGCGTGCCACCTCCACGTCGACCATGGATTGTCACCTACATGCGACGATGTGGTCAATCTTAGTTAATTACATGACTGGTTTAAGTCATGAGTGTTCACGATTCGGTTTCAAAATGTAAAATTGTCCAAACTAGTTAATGGTTTGGTTTCATGGTTGGTTTTTTTATTAACTTGCAGTCGGTGGGTTTCAAAATTTTCAAAATGTATGGTTTGAAAATTTTAAAATCATATACAACTGGACCGAACTGTAACATCTTAACATACTTTTTAATCTACTTTTATTTTCTTTCTGATTCTTTTTGTCTCTATAACTTTATGCATATAATTTTTTACATTTGTTGTTTACTCCAAGTTTTCTTAATCATGTAGAAACGAACTCAATGACTGCTAATTTCATTGCATATTGTTAATATTGGAAGAAATTCCGCCTGGTTTCATGGTTTAAAGTGGCAGGTGTACATGAAATTAAGGTGTACACTTGGTATATATGAGTACATGATATGTAGCTGATGAGTAAGCATCATTTTATGAACACGATGCTTGCTGAGTCAATGTGCAGGTATGCTTATTTATCATTCTATGAAAACGATGCTTCATGCATGTGCGTTTATGCTGATTTCACATCGGTGAATAATATTCAGGTGTACGCTCGTTTGAGTATGTAGAAGTCAAATAACGATTGGGTGGGGGTTGAAACCCTTCAATCTTACCTAATAATATCATCTAATGTCATTTTTTTTAGCCCAGGCGTTTTTAAACGAATGATTCTCACGAACACACGAAAACAAGATTTGAGAGGAATATACCCGACTGTTTCTATTCAAACAATCAAAACGTTATTACAACGAAAAGGAATAAATAAAACTTACAAGAAGCAGAACCAAGTCAAGATGATACGGATCAACCCTTTTTTTTGCGCCAAAGATCTTACCATTTCCGAAGGAACTGGAGTTCCATCTCTTTTCCATTTCCATTCAAGAGTTCTTATGTACTAACATATGATGCCTATTTATAAAGTGTACTAACCTTGCTAAAGAAGTTAAAATTTATTCATAAAATTAGACATAATATCTCTAGGCATAAATAAAACAAACTTAAATAAACTTGACGAAACCAACCCTTACAAATTTCATGGGCTTTATAATTTAAAACCTATGGATAACGATAACAACATTGATCTAAAAATAAACTCACATTAAAAGACATAAAAGATTACGTTAAATAAGAAAACGACATAAAAAAGGACACTGAACCAGAGACATTACAATGCATCACATACTGATATGAGTAAAGCTATTACACATGGCATTTTGGTATTGAACTTTGACCCTCTCCAAAGTATCATCTTTGTTCCACTCAGGTTCACGGTTTGTGTAGACTTCTGCATAAAACCCTGTAAACCTGCTCATATTCGTTCTCAAATAAGCTCATTTGGTGCATAGTTTGTGGCGCATGCACTTCGCCTCGCCATAATTGTCGTGAAACACTGAAAATGCCAAAAAGTGGGGTGATGGATTACCATCGTTCTTTACGAATTGCCAAGCAAGCAATCCTCTTCTTCGCTTGTCCACACGTGAAGGCGACCAATTAGTAGTTCGTTCGTGTTCGTTTTCAATGTCATTAAAATGGATGAATCTGAGGACAAAATTTGATTAAAGGAAAGTGATTAAAAATGCATGAAATTACGAGATATATTATATATATAGGCCGGATATATAGTTAGGGTGAAATTTTGAATTTTTAACCAACGATCACCTCGAAAAAAGCATCCAACATTAATATTTTTACGTTCCAAATCTAGCCATTGCCGACAGCTATATACCCATCCACGGTCAAACGGAGTGAGACAAGAGGTTCTTCCTAGCGGTGATTAATTAGTGTTCGTTGTGCACAAAAATATAGTGGACGCTGGTGGATGTGGTGTTCCTTCATCTGGAAGTATATATACATGAATCAGTTTTAGGCTTAGACAAAAAAAAAAATGAAAGTTTGAGTTTTTGGTTTTTGAAAACCTTTTGATTTTGATTTTCGGTTTTCATGATGAGTTTTGTTTGATTTTGGTATTTTCATTTGATATTTTTGGGAGTTATGGTATTCATATATGATTTTAATTTTCAATTTATTGCCTTTATTCTTAGATTTGTGATTTTATCAATCGGTTCACTTGAACAAACAGGAATACATGATAGTAGTGGCAAAATATTTCAGGGACTTACTCCTAGAAATGAGATCGGTATTATACCAATACTGTAGCACTACTGAAAATAACAGTACAAAAATTTTAGAAAGATAGGCATTAGTACCGGTACCTATTATATCGGTTCGATACTAGTATGCTACCAATACTCATGACAAAGTTCTCATCTTTACGACAATGTGTAATACATCCCCCACAACCCTTCTTCCTCACTTCACTTTTCTGGCACCTGAGCGGCAAATCACAATCACACGCTTTCACTTCTTACCGATGTAATACCTTCCCCACTTCCCCACCATCATTTTTTATACTTTAATTACTTTTGTAATTTTAGAATAAGTGATTAATTAAGAATTTGATAAAATTAAAATAATAATAAAGTTACAAGAAAATAAAAATTACGAAAATAAAAATTAAAAAAACTTAACTATAATTTAACTAAAAAAAGCGCAAACCAAAGATATTTTTGTGTGATTTTGTTTCTCGTACTTGGTGTACTTGGTAGTCCTTGCGAATGGATGCTTCTTGCTTGAGTTTTAACTTTTCCATGTTAATATTATTGAAAAAAAAAGCTTCTCGGAGATAAAAAAAATTTATTGTCGGAAGATTGACGTGTCGACGCCGCCACTCGTTTGGCTTTTTCTCGACCACCCCAGTCATTGCGGTCCCGATTGGCTTTCCTCTTCATCTTCATTCAAGTCAAGGTCCACTCGAAAGTTCTGGGCATCCGAACCATGTAGTGAAAACTCGTTTTGTGTTACTACCAAAATTATTAAAAAGTTCCGGGCATCCGCTGGTTTGGTTCGGTTCGTTTGGGAGATTGTTACTACCAAAATTATTAAAAAAAAATCAGAATCATCATTGTAAGACTACCCGGTATACATGTGAGTGGGGCGTGGGTGACCACGATAAAGCCCCAAACACCGCCCCGTTGGGGCGTGAGTGGGGCGTGAGTGGCCTGAGCGTGACTGGACTCAAGGCGTGGTGTGTTTGATTGTTTTTTTTTTCTTTTTTTTTCTAACCAATCATAATATTACACATTACCCTCCAATCAATCACAAAACACCACATTAACACCATATCTTTTACACACTCAAGGCCTCACTCGCCCCATGCATTTTCACACTTTCACTCACTCAGTTTACCAACTCTCTCTCTTTCCTATGTGACATGCCCACTCAATCCTTTCACTCACCCCGTATACCTCATAGTCTAACTCCTAAGAGCATTTACATTTGGCTCTCTATAATTTATGTGAGTGAAATCTTTATATTATAGAGATAGTATAATACTGGTTGTGAGTAGGAAGATATAGAGAAACTGATGAAACTAGTAAATATAGAGAAACACTGTTCATTAAAGTAAATTTGAGAGAGAAAAATATAGTGATAAAGATATAGAAAGTATTATTTAATTGAATATGAAAGAGAAAAAAGTATTAGTTAATTAAATATAAGAGAGAAAAATAGTAATAAAGGTATAAAAAATTATTATTTAATAGAATTTGAGAAAGAAAATATAGTAATTTTTAGTTAATTATAAATATAAGGATGGAGATATTAATATGAATGCTCTAACCAAAGGCGTCTCGTATAACGTTAGGTTGAGAGTGTGCGTCTGTTAGTCGTTAGGTTATCGGAAGTGCGGTGGAAGAAACAACGATGGCGAGATGCTCAACCTCGATCGCTGCATCAAATGCTTGCGACACCAAGAGCTTTACAGGTCTCCATCAAATTGCTGAAATTCGTCATTACAAGGCATGTTTACAGCTTCAGTCTTTAGTTTTTCGACCTAAACATTCATTGTTATGTACTAATTGCATATCATTCATCTGATGTATCTCGCATGTTTGAAACCCCTAATTTCGTAACCTAATTCTTACTACGTATCTTTCACTTTTGAGAAGGGCTCATTACAATTCCAAGTTTTTTTTATATAAATTGGCTAAATTATTCTAGGAATTTATCGATCGAACATGATGATCAATTGATTTAGATAACATGAGCAATTCAGCTTATAGAATAAGCCCTAGAACAGGTAAGCAAGTTTGGAGGAACTATAGTGATATAGAGGTAGAGTTTGACAAGTTTTTTCTTGTTAATCTTCCAGTTTGAGTGTTTTAAACAACCATCTGCCGAAATCTAAACAACTCAAAGTTAGTTGGCCAGAATTATCAATTTATCATTCATTTGGCTGTCTAATTAGTAATTACTGTTGGTTATAATAAAACACAAGAATATTTCGGGTTGGTGATGATCTTAAATGCAATGATCAAAGGAAAAGAACCTGTCTTTGAGTTTAAGCAGAATTTTAAAAGGAAGCCTCTTTAACAAGTTGATTATTTTCCATTTAATTAACCTTGTACTAAAGTAAAATCGGTCGTTGTTTGCTTCTGAAAAATTCAGGTTATGTAATAGAACTCACTTTTATTATGGTTACATACATCTTCAAAACCGAATTGAGCCGTTATATTATATGTGAAAACTGGATTAACTGAACCGATTCTGATATCTTTAACAAACTTTGTGTATGTCATTAAACATGATCACATGAAACAAAATTTATTTCAATGTAGGGTATGCTTAGATTTATTAGTACTTGAAAACACACTATTGTATCTATTAAATAAAATATAAAATGCTACTTGATTCTTGAAAGACCTAAACAAACACAGAAAGACAAACTTGCTGTGAGATAAACTCTTCCAATAAAAACACGCGTTTATAAATAAATTCACTAAAGTTTGGAGAAGTTCCTAAAATCAGTTATTTAATTAACCAACTCTTGAACAAATCAAACCAAAAATTGAATCACACAAGTTGCAACAGAATTGTGCATCTTACTATTAATAGTTTTTTTATTAATCATGATCTAATTAATGCAGGCATGGTTGTTAGATCAGTTTGGTGTTCTTCATGATGGAAAACAACCGTATCCTGGTGCTATATCTACATGTATGTTATGAATTTTGACATTTTGGTAAGGATGTCGGCTAAATTTCATCATTAATTATCTCAAAAGTGTGTTGTTTTTCTAGGGTTAAAATGTTAAATTTTATGCTATTATAACAGTGAAAAATCTTGCTGCTAATGGGGCGAAGATGATCATTATCAGTAATTCATCAAGACGCGCTTCAACAACTTTGGATAAACTGAAAAGTCTTGGGTTTGATCCTTCTCTCTTTGTTGGAGCCATCACTAGTGGAGAACTAACATATCAGCATCTTCAAAGGTGATTAAACTTAAATTATTTATACTGATATAAATAATATTATTTTTTGTAAAACCACGCCTTTTATGCAAAAATTAATGTGAGATGTTTTTTTTTATGAGTTATGGCTAAATATCTCTCCTCTAATAAACGATTCCAATTAGTGCCACGTGGCATTTTCACATTTTTCAATTTTTATTTATTTGTTTTAGTTAGATAAAACATATATATATAGAAGTTCAAATTTTGGTTTTATCATTTATCTGTTTATTTTATTATCGGTAGTAATATACAACACTTAAAATATTAAATAACATAAACATAATACATTTAAGTTTTATAAGATATATCACGTAATACATTTTTGTTTCAATTTCTTATTAATTCATGTTTTAGTTTATTCTGATTAAATTATATTTTGTTTGATTTTAACAATGTTTTACTGTTGTATGTTATAAAAATACTTCATTTATGTAAAAAAAAAGTCACATCATATGAAATTTTGTAAACACTATAAGATTATATATACAAATCCCGTGTAATACACGAGCTTATAACCTAGTATTTATTATATACGACATATTTTTTTTTCAATTTTTTTCTTTTTCTTCAAAAGATTCATGCTAATATCTGTTATATAAAATCCATTATGAACAGGAGAGATGATCCTTGGTTTAAAGCACTAGGAAAAACCTGCATTCACATGACATGGAGTGACCGAGGTGCTATATCACTTGAGGTAAACCCTGAAAATTGAAACAAGTGAATTTTTTAATATATATTATCTATTTTATTCTTTTATATATATTGACTACTTATATTATATTACATTTTTTTCTATTAATTTTTATTTGTACTTGACTACATAGTACATATCATTAAAAAGTCTATATGGCAAATTACAACTAGCTAAATAACAGTGTTGTAAAAATCACTAGACACTAATAAGACGGTTTACATAAATACTTAAAAGTTCACATAGTATACTTCAAACATAAACAATTAAACCTAACATAACAATCAACTACTTCAACATTGCAACATCAACATACTTGATCGCCTACCAATTTTAGTCCTTGATTATGTGAAATCGCAACGGTGGGTGACCAATTAACATTTAATCAGTGATTAATCCTGATTTTTACAACACTGCTAAAAAACAACATATGATGATATTTTGTTGCAGGGTCTAGGGTTGCAGGTTGTAGAGAATGTTGAACATGCGGAGTTTATTTTGGTACATGGTACTGAAGCTTTAGGGCTTTCTTCTGGTGATTCCGTTTCCAAGAATCTTGAGGAGCTCGAGAAGATTCTAGAACAATGTGCAACTAAAGGAATACCTATGGTTGTTGCAAATCCCGACTTTGTTACCGTTGAGGCTAGAGAACTACGTATTATGCCTGGTAAACATATATCATGATTCTTTTGCGGAGCATGTATAGTTTTTCTATGTGCGTATGTTGTTTAAAGTAGTAATAATCAGATAATCACTTGTTTTAAGTATTTGAGCAATACTGATTATTTAAGAAGCTAGTAAATAAACTAATGGCATATTGGATTTTAATAATCCATACTATGAGTCATTAGCTGATAATATTCCTTACTAGCAATTTGACCAATGATAATGTCAACTTCCACTTGATTTCAGTTGTACGTTTTCTCATTTTGTTCATAATCGTCACTGTGACCGAAAACCAGTGTAATAAATAATCAATGATGATCATGCTAATGAGATTGCCATCAGCAACAAAAGTGAAAGTTGGGATTATCATTGGCCAAACTGATAGTATAGATTATTATCGGCCAATGGGTAATAGTTTGGATTATTAAAATCCAATCTGCATAAAATGATCAAACACGACATTTAGTTTAAGGATTGTATTGTTTTGGTTGTTTTTAGGTACATTAGCAAATAGTTATGAGAAGCTTGGTGGTGAAGTTAAGTGGATGGGGAAACCGTATGAGATTATTTACAAATCTGCCATTAATATGGCGGGTGTTGATGCAACCGACACAATTGCAGTTGGAGACTCATTACATCATGACATAAAAGGTGCAAATGCATCTGGGATTGAATCTGCATTCATCACTTGTGGGATCCACTCGAGTGAACTTGGACTTAAAGAATTTGGAGAAATTGCTGACGTGTCATCTGTGAATGCTCTCGCGTTAAAGTATGACGCGTATCCGTCATACGTGTTGCCTTCGTTTACGTGGTGATCTCAATGCAGGCAAGTTATATTTAATTTTTACCGGTTCATTGTATTAAAAATGTTAATATGATTTTCATTAATCAGAACTTGAAGTTTGTATTTTTATTGTTCAATTGCTTGTTCTTGAAAGATTCTGCAAACACTTTTTGCCAATATATTGTTGGAATAATAATTTTAATCCTTTTGTTGAGTTCTTATGCATTTAGATACATTTGGAATGATTATAGCCCTATTTTTCCGTTTTTATTATATATTTTTACTTTAACCCATTTGACCCGTGTGAGATTCATCATAATCTAAATCAACCTGTTTTACTTGTAAGTTTCGTAAAAAAAATTTACATCTTTCATTTGGTTCCTAAATCCTTTTTATATCAACAACAA
The DNA here is from genome assembly GCA_009936405.2 of Stevia rebaudiana. NCBI lineage: Eukaryota > Viridiplantae > Streptophyta > Magnoliopsida > Asterales > Asteraceae > Stevia > Stevia rebaudiana. Next base: position 2,033,513 of record WOUH02000009.1, read on the forward strand.
TGTATTTAGCAAGCAGTTTTCATGTGTTTATCTGCAACAGTATTGTGCATATATTTATTGGTTAATGTTCATATGAACCGATTCGAAAACTTGCAGGAAACCATGTAGGACATAGGAAGCTATCCTGATGACACGTGGATTGAAAGAAATGGCTGTTATTTGATCATCTATTCTTTCTGCTAACTGCAGAGTGACATTGGATTTTAGTAGGTAAAATACATATGTAAACCTTGTATATTTGCTTTATTTGATGAAATAAAATGATCTTTCACAAACCGCTTTGTTTTCCCAATATTTGATATAATGCATCAAATTTAAGTATATGCTTACATCATCATCATCGTACTCGGTATAATCCCATCGAAACGTAGGGTCTAAGGAGACCTCCGGTTCATGATGCCTGATTAACCAAACGCTTTTAACGTTATTTTCAAACGCTTTTAACGTTATTTTCACAAAAATAAGTAAAATAACGTTAAAATTAGTGTAATTTTACTTTTACCACACATATATACATTATATGCGCACAACGCAAATGGGGCGTGTAAATATATCTTGTATCTCTACGGATTCTAAATTATATATCTGGCAATAATCTTTGTATTATTGTTGTATTAAAAATGTGAGAATACAAGCAAATATATATAGCCTAGAAAGTGCAGATGAACAGCCTCTAGGTTAGATGAACAGAGTCAAAACATAAATACAATTTTATGATGATTTATTGAGCTATTAT
>WOUH02000009.1:2045015-2055079 GCA_009936405.2 Stevia rebaudiana
AATGTAATCCCACCCCGTATTGTAAAACAATTAAGGCGACAAAAGGGGCTATGTACTCACCTAATAACTGTAGAGGAGAAGATAATAAGAACTAAGGAGAGAAGATAATCAGCGTCCTTGGAGCGTAACGACTGCGAGTCTTGAATACGAGAGCGGGATGAGCGGGAGTCCGATCTTGGACGTCAATCTGCTTGGAAAGTGAGTTTGTGAGTGTTTAAGATCGAGAGAATGGAAGAGATTGGTGTGAAATCGACTGAAATCGAGTTCTCTATTTATAGCCTCGGCATGCAGGCTCTCGCGCCACGCGACGCATGCACGTGCCACCCCTCGCGTGCCGCGAGAGGGTGGTAATCATGATCCCCGCGTCGGCAGGCCTCTCGCGCCACGCGACAGATTCAAAAGGCTTTCCTCGCGTGCCGCGAGCGGCGCCGAATCCGTAAACCCCGACACCTGGCCTCTCGCGCCACGCGACGCCGCCCCATGTCATCTCTCGCGTGCCGCGAGAGATGTGATATCGCTAAATAGATAAGTTTTTGACTTTTGGGGCCGATGACTCACGATGTAGCACTCGAAAATGGCTACATAGGCTGCCACCAGCCATGTTTAGCCTTGCCACATCCCTGGGCACGTGTCCCGGTGATGCCACGTGTCCCGGGGGTTCGTTTCGGGGTCCGATCAGTGTTTTCGGTTATCAGTATTCGCGTTTCCCGCTCCGTTGGGACTCCGTTTCGCGTACGGTTTTCGCCTACGTTCATTTTATTACGTTCCGCATCTAACCCCATTGGTGTCATCTCCAAAAGAGATATCAAGATTTGGGGTTCTCAGAACGCTATACCATGTAACTTTCAAACCGTCGTTCATACTGAAATTCTGATTATACTCAAATGAACTTAAATTCGGATATGAATATAATGAAATTGTAATATCGATAAAGATATTGAGTTACTATTAGGTGACGGTGGTTTTTCAGATGGTCAACAGGCCGGAAAGTGGCCAGTCAACTGTCGGAAAATGACCAGTTGTCACAATATGATATTTTCATAGTTCAATCTAGAAAAAAGTTTTCACACTCACTACCATCTCTATACTTTCTTGATATGTCTCATTCGTCACAATCCAACAATCCCATCAAAACACCATAATTGGCCACCGTTCATCATCTTCAACTATTTCTCTCTTTACACAACCGATTAGCAACACCGACAGACCTCATCCATCTCTAACGTTGTAAGACTGATAAACGCACACAAGAATAGCATATATAGTGTTTCAAACTCTGATAAACGCACACATAAATAGTATATGGAGTGTTTCAAACTCACCAGTTGAAACAGAAGAACAATACATATTACAAATAACTTATTTATACTAACTCGGGATCACCAACTACTACTCATATCACAAACTAAGATAAAAATCACGCATACAAATTCTTTGTAATCATGGTTGTCATAACCACTCACAAATACATAAAAATCTTTGAGTAAATTACAGTTTTCGTCATTTATATTTATACACCATTTAAATTTTCGACCTTTAGATAATTTTTTCAGAAAACTACATTGGCGTTTAATTGCCATTGCAGATCACGTCATTTGGCTTTAAACCTAGATAACTTTAACAGATTAGAATGTTAAATGAAATTTAAAAAAAAATGTAGTTTGATATTTTACAACATCGGCTTCTTTGTTTGCCCCTACGACGTTTCACGATCATCTGGTATTGAAATACAACGTCAATCTTTTTATCAACATCAACAACCAATGGGAAGCCTACGACTCTCTATGTGATCCGCCATAATTGTCGCCATCAACACCAAGTCTTGAATGGTTTCCCAGTCTTTTGTTGACTTGTTGATTTCGACTGTATAAATATGATCGGTATACAACGATCTATAAGACCTAATAATCTTCCCCGTACCGTTGCATACCAACGTCTTTTATAGTTCCTTAGACGGATCTTCAAACTTATAACTTTGTGTGCATTATTATGGACTTTTGGCAACTTTTCTTTCCTTAAATATGTGTTTATTATCGTGTAACGTGTTTAAAAACAAGTTAGTGTTCGTGTTTAGAAAAAATGGCACGATTAGATATCGTGTCGTGTTCGTCTTAGCACTTATCATGTTCGTGTCTTATCATTTCGTGTTCGACATGTTATGTCATCCCTATAAAAAAAATCAGATGTTCCTTTCACTTCATAGTTATATTAACCTTGTACCTTAAAGGGTTTCTTCAAATTCTGTTGGCTCCCTTATAATAAGGAGGCTACCAATGGTTTGTATTAATTCGTAACCATAACGAACCATTTCTTTGTTTCTTGTTTGACTGTTTATCCTATTTTTTACAAAATTTTATTCAATACTCTCTTTCAAAGCAAAAAAAGCGTTATTATCTTTGATTCATATCTCATATCTTTGCTTTCTGGTCGGGGTATTCTTTCATTCTAAACATCTTGCGAATGCTTGCTCGCGGGATCATGTGGGGCATGAGTTTCCATAATTGATGTGAGTTTATATACAAACATAATACGTATATAGGTATATGCATACGCATGTATAGGTATATGTATATGTTAATTTAGATTTCCAAAGGGATTATTAACATCAGATTTTAACTTTATGTTTGTTAAAGATTGGAAGCTCCATATGATCCAGCTAACAAGCAATACTAGCAATACGATTCAAATTTCGCATTTATTTTTGGCTTTCTTCCACAATGATGAAAGGTTTCTTCCGAGGCCTACGCTGCTTATTTGGTAATACGCATATGCATTTATTCATTGCACTTCCCTTATAAACTGAGATAATAATTCCCTAAACAACGTGGTGTTTTATAGACACAGATAATGAAAAAGAACCTGAAATTCAGATCGGAGCTCCTACAGATGTCAAACATGTAGCACACATCGGATGTGATGGTCCTTCTACTCAGGCACCAAGTTGGGTTAGTATGACTCGTTTGTAGAGGTGGTAAAATAGACAGGTCAAAGGTTCACGCAAAATAACATCAACACTTGAGATGGGCCCAAAACAAATTGGTTTGCCCAAAAAAAGTTTTTTTTTCATATGATAATAAAACCTATAGGGTAATGATAGGTTTACGCAATTTATATGTTTATAGCGACTTTCAAACTGTTTAGCCTATTTTCATTATAACCCGTATACAGATGAACGGGTATCAAGGTGGTTCAGAGTCTCAACCCGGTGAAACGAATGCTGTATCGAGAGGTAAACTCGTGATACGATATTAACGTTAATTATTTGAATATTAAGAGTGCGTTATCACGGATGTTTTGACATTGTGAATTTTTGATCTTGGGTCAGACGCCAGTACTTCACCTAGCCGCCATCACAAGACAAAGCAAGGCAAGCGGTCGACTCATGGTAATGAATCATCTAATCACAAGCACCGAAAGAACAAGAGCAACACTAGCGAATCTTCAGTCAATGAAAGCAGTCGAACCAGACGACTCAAAAACTCAATTCTCGGGTCAGAACAAACCACACAAGAAACAGACGTGAAAAAACCCCGAAAGAAACATAGCGAAGGACCCACAAGAGCTTCGAGAACCAGAAACAAAGACCCATCAACCACTGATGCAACATGGTCAGACTCCAATTGCAGTGATGGGGTGTGTCGCAAACCATGATTAAAAATGAACACACGAAAGAACAACACAGCGCGTTGATTGAGCTTGTAGCAAATTTGATAAACATTTACATAAATGAATCTGTAACAACTTTATATTACACTCTTATTAATGAACATGTAGATCGTATTGTATAATTGTATATATGAAGAAATGAGATTTTTATGAGACCACAAACACTCTAAGTTCACCTCTATCTCCTCTTGTAATCCGAAGATCAGAATCGAGGTACGTAACATCGAAATCACCACTACCTCTGTTAGTTGATGGTCTAAATTGTTCTGGTAGTTGAGGTATCTCCAATGGTGGCAGTTGTGATAAATTACCTGTTGTCTTTACTGTTGTTTTCTCAAATATGATTCTGACTGTAGAAGTTCCTGTTGAGATATTACGATTATTAGTCAAACTACAAAAACAATACGGGTGTAAACTAGTCGAGCACTTGCTATTTAATTAATTTATATGTATTTTGAATTATAATATTTTACGTATAATTTAGTTTATACTATCTGTTTAATTTACCATAAATAGATATGTAATAATATTTATTATGTATTTATATAATACTCCTCTTCTATTTTATGCTATCACGTATTTCATTGGGTGTGTTACATCTTACTCGTGTCCTGTTTTATGCGTGTGCTTGTGCTTTTTATGTACTTATTAATAAATAAATGTAACAAAAATATATTAATAAGTTGTCTTATCCGGGGTCTCTATGGAGTAGCAACCTCTCTATCTCAATGGGATGATGGTAAATCTCAACCCCCCCCCCCCCCCCCCCGGGGGACCCTGTGTTTGTTTGTATTATATTTAATATATTATTATACATATCCAACGTGGGGTGGATAAAAAACCCATTTGAGTTGGAAAAACCCAAGAAACCCATGTTTTACATATGTAACGTTTTTTATTATTATTAACATTCAATGTTATGACTTTTGGTAACAAAAACTATAAAAAAGCGCCGAGAGGATTAAATTTTTTTTTTTTTTTTTACAAAAAATGAAAATGTTACATATGTACAAAACATGTTAGATATGTAACATTCCTTGAAAAATTAAACAGACATGAATTTTTGTTACTTTACACTATCTATATTTTTTTAAAAGTACTCAACACTTTTTTGAAATTTTTTATAAAAAGTGACGAAAACGTATATAAAACCAGCACTATTAAAAAATATAATAATGTTACATATGAGTTTCTAGGGTTTCTTACTCAAATGGATTTTATTCTATCCTACCCCTATCCAACGTTTAGGCTCACGAGCCTAGTCAAGCTGGGTACATGAATCTCGGGCTCATTTATGAGATGAGCTCGAATCCAAACTTGATCTGAGCTTGTTCAAGCTCGTTTACACTCGTGAAACCAATATTAAGCAATTTAATTTCACAATGACTAACCTAAGATCTCAAATTTATGAGCTAAAGTTGCGGTCACTTCAATTGGTTGAAGAGGCCATGGCGCGCCAAGTTCAAGCTCAACTATGTTATCGAAATCTTTGCTGAACACATCGATACGTTGAAATACCTGTTTTCAAAAAAATAAAAATAACACAATGTCAAGATCAAATGATAATTCTCAATAAACGAGTTGTTGAGCATGTTTGAAAGCGCGATTACATGACATTAAATAACTAGAATCAGATTGCAAATATGATAACAACCAGTTATGGTCACAACTCACAGTAATATGATAATATTTATAGACTATCGCGATTAAGATTAAACTTGTTTCGGTGGTATAAGATACCTGACCAAGAGTTATAGGAAGTAATCTTCCGGTTGGTGGGCCCGGTCGGCTTCCACCTAGCGTACGCGAAGAAAACGCGCTACTGTATATCAGTTTCCATCTTCCTTGAAGTTTTTCAAGATCGCATGTAAGATCAACAGGTCCACCAATGGCTTCAATCTCTTTGGCTGCAGAATCTGCTTTCTGTAAATCTTCTTCACTTGCAGCAAGCCCTCTGTTAAGTCCAGAAACAGCACTCTGCAATAACCCATTTTCATAAATTAATAACCAAATGGGTCAAAAGTAAATCAACAAGTATGATGCAAATCTGCAATGATAAGTTCATATTTATGGAAGTTTATCTTTCAACATAATCAAACGGACCACAACAACAGATGAATTTTTGTATACAGATTGAGCAATCCAGATGCAAGAACCACCCAATCGAACAGATTTCAAATACGAAACTACAAAGTACAAACACATAATCAAAAGTTCAAAACAAATGCAAGTAAACTAAAGCATTGATTCGCAACCACTTACCAGCAGTTTGAATTTCAATTCCTTGATCGTATTAGCCTTCGATGGATCCGGGAACTGGAACCCGGAAAACGATGACGGAGATGGGTCGGAATCGGAAACTTGTTCGCCGACGGCGGATATGGAAATGAGTGGTGTTCTTCTCTTCGGTAGGTTATGCCGATACTTGAAATCAAATAGATTGTTTTGTCTTGAGAATGAAGATTGTGAGCGAGCGATGGAGGGGGAAATTGATGAGTGAATCAGCAGAGACGCCATGGTTGATTGGATTGTTTTGGGGTGCAATTACGCAACAGAGATTTGTGTGAGGTAATTGGGTGGCTGAAGTTGTTTGGAATCGGTATATACCCGCTAGAAGCATCCGTTGATCCCACAAACTCCCACCAACATACTTATAATATCCAATATTATAATGTATAGTTGTATACTATGTGTTTTATTGTAAGCCATTTGCGTCTAATTAACTTTATATATACCGGTTGGTATAAAAAAAAAAGGTTATCATTGTTAACGTTACAGCGGTCCATGACATGTTCGTCCCATGACCTAGGACGTGGGAGGCAACGCTCCTTTCGAAAACCCAGGCTTCCCAAAACGAAAATTCTGGTTGGCTGTAAGGTTCACCTCTGTTTTGCATCACACTTTTCGTAACACGTTTCCAAATGATCTCACCACTAAGATCACTGCCGAAAGGCAGGTCACCAAAAGATGTGTCTAGTGGGATTTGTACCTGAGCTCCTATTAACAACCCTGAATTCTAACCACTAGACTCTTGGATATACCGGTTGTTTATATTTGTTTTTATTAACGTTATTTTTATAGTTTCATTTGCATTCCTATTTGAGTTTTATTAAATTCGTTTCGTCCCCATGACCCCATGGATTTTCATGTACGTTATTTAAACCATAACGTCTGCATCATTATTTAACCTTTTTAGAATGGTTCGCCTGGCGCAAAGCGAGGGGTGACCAACTACTTATGTATAGATAAACAAGTGAGAGTTGAAGAATTATATTTTCCAAGAGCATATACAATTCGAGGTGCACAAAGAAACTACATTTGGTTTTTAGATCACGATCTGGATCTGGAGTTTATGACATGATTCGAATAATTGCATTGGGCTCTCTTTATGGACCTGTTGGGTCCTTATCTGCTAACCTCTGTAGCCCATACAAAAAAAGCCCACATCTAAAGTGTTCTTTGGACCTGGGCCATTTCAGAGGGGAACATATTTCGAGTTATTAAACAAAATCTTGACTTTAGTTCTTCATGCTTACTATAAAGATTAGAGAGTATGTATATACATGTGGTTACATAATTACATTAGATGAAGTTAGTTACAAGGTTAGTTGTATCAATTAGCACGAATACATAGAGTATTTAGCAACTTATAACTTATAGTAGTATTTTTGTAAGTTTCAACATTCTCTAATTTCTAAATTAGATCTTGTTAAAATATTTGTTTATGCAAAGTATACACTACACTTTTAACAATTTTCTGATCTTAATGATTGCAAAATACTACTTGTTTTATCTTTTTAAAATTATATGATATTAAAAAGAAATACTTGGTTTTGATACAAGTAAGAGTATCATCTATTCCATACCCGTCCAAATTTCTTTGCATTAATTGCTTAGGAACGGTAGGTTAACACATGTATAAAACATCAAAAACTTTAGTAATTACATGTTTTAAGAAAGTCTAATATTTTTGTAAGTGGAGTCAATTTGTTGCAACAAATTTTATTTGTTAATTGTTAGGGTATTGCTAAACGTACACCTTTCTCTATTATTTTACTTGTCTTACAACCCCTTATACTTTTCATCTAAAATCATTTTAACCTTGAAATTTTAAGATCGATACAAACTCAACTCTTTTGGTGTTATTCTTTTTTATTATTTCAAATGAGTTGATAACAATTTTCGTACTTTCTTTAAAGTTTCTTAAAAGAGGTTTTCTTTAAACTATTTGTTACAGGAGTATGACAAGTATAAGAGGAGATACGAATAGCCTTACCATTTTACCCTTATGGTTATAAGAGTACATATATACCCCTAATAAAGGATTTTAAAAAATGACACGCGACGTGTCATTTTTCTCATTTTATTCAAGAGTTTTTAATTATTTAAATTAATTATATTAATATTTTGAAATCTTTTAATATTTTATGTGTTCTCTTCAATTATAATATAAATTTTGTTATTATCTAATTAAATATTTATCTTATTTATTTAAAAAAATAAACTACACTTTTTATCCGTTGGGTTTGAGATACTTAACAGTTTCAGTCCATTATTAACAGAACGGTCTCTGATATTTCAAGTCTTATCAATTTTACGTCTTTAACGTTTCAATTCTTAGCAGTTTTCGTCCCTAACGTTTCAAATCTTAACAGTTTTCTGTTAAAGGTTTAAGTCTGAAAATCTCAGAAAGGAAAACCAGACTTACTCTGATTATATTTTAAATTTAACGTTTCATTAATTTGTATAATTATCAAAAAAATTTATGAAATTTATATTTTAAAAAAATTAATGAATAATTTATAGTAATAAAAGTGTTAAACATTTTATTTTTTTAGTGTTCACTACATAATAACTTAATATATATATATACCCAATTATTCAATTATAAAGTTTTAAGTGTCAATTACCTCATGCAATACACGGGTTAATACACGTGTTATAAGGTAGTAATTTTTTGAAAACATGTTGATAGTTGGATAACGAATCTGAAATCTGAGGATGACACGTCATTTCAAACCCAAACCTCTAATTTTATACCTAGATAGTCGGCGTATAATTAGATTGACACGTCAGATGTTCTATTGCTATAATGAGTATGATATGACCCAATGTTTATGAATTTTCATTAAACGCATTGAATTCAAGATGCAAGTTGAAAGGGGGACTTTTTGATGGAGTTGTTGAAAACAATATGAGTGGCGATGCTTAAGCCACCTTCCAGAAAGAAGTGAAGCCCGTGAATACACGTGAAAGTGAGTTCCCGAGTTTGTACGTCTTTGGTTTACAATTTATTATTATTTTTTTTTTATTTTGTTTTCAAACAACATGCATGAAGGCAAGCAAGAAGCTTGGCCAGAATTACACGAAAAGGATACTATAAGCCCACGAGACAACGTATAAAACCAGGGCCGGTCCGGAAGGAAGGGCGAGGTAGGCAACCGTTCAAGACCCAAAAATCTAGGGGGCCCATAATTTTAAAATTTTTTCTTATATGTTTTGTATGCAAAAATATTTTATGTGAAGGTTTATTTTATTTAGTTTTTTACATAACCACTTACCTTACTACCTTAGTTGTGAAAAAAAGGATAAACGCTAACTAACATTCGATTCTTGTTATTTAGTTAAACAAACAAACAAACATACCCAGTATAGTCCTACTAAATCGTACAGTCTGGGGAGGGATAGATGAAGACACACCTTACCCCTAAACCACATGGCTTAGAGAGAAGAATTATAAATAATCATCGATAGGAATTTATTTTTGAACCCGATTTTGTGCTTTAGGCCCCACTTCCCAAGGGCCCCCTTTTTTATGTATTGTTGATCAAACGATTGCTTCTCTTGAATCAAGATTGGAACAATACCAATAATATGAAAAAAGTAATTGGTTTCTTATTTCCTAAAAAGTTGAAGCAACTTGATGAAAATAATCTTAAGTCGTATTGTTGTCTTTTTCAAGATGCATTGAAGTATGGGAAAAAAATAAATATTGATGCCAATCAACTTTATATGGAGTTGAAGTTGTTTGAGACATTTTTATATAATGAGATTGTCACTCCTTTTGATGCCATAAACCGTTTGACGCAGGTTGGGTTATTTCCTAATGCGTTAATTGTATATAGAGTCTTGTTGACTATTCCAGTAACGGTGGCATCGGTAGAAAGAAGTTATTCAAAATTAAAGTTGTTGAAATCTTACTTACGATTGACAATGTGTGACAACTGGTCATTTTCCGACAGTTGACCGGCCAATTTCCGGCCTTTGACCACCTGAAAAACCCGTCATCACCTAATCATAACTCAATATTTTTATCAATATTGTAGTTCCATTATATTCATATCCGAATTTAGGTTCATTTGAGTATAATCAGAATTTCCATTTGAAAGACGGTTTAA
>WOUH02000009.1:2055179-2069975 GCA_009936405.2 Stevia rebaudiana
TTCGGTCCTGCAATTGAACTGACCCGGTTAGTAACACCGACCGCTGCCTGGACCGGCCGGAGGCCGGGGGCCGGGGATCGGGGTGTTACACAATGTCCCAGGGACGACTTAACGGATTGACAATGATATCTATTAAGAACGCTATCTTAAAAGACATGGACTATGAAGAGTTGATCGAGAAATTTGCTTCACAAAATGATACTAGAGCCCCACGATTCACTTAGGCATTTAATTTATATCATTTTGCTAAATACATTGGTTTTGTTTATTTCTATAATAGCTATTATCGTATTATTAATCATTGGTATATAAATTATTGAGCTTTTTTAGGGGGGCATCTTTTTTTCCTCGCCCTAGACCCCGTAATATTTTAAGGTAGTCAGGACCGGCCCCGTAAAAAACATACACTTTAGCCTTTTGCACTTTTAATTATACATCTAAATGGATGATCATTCCAATTACTAAAATTACAATAAGGATTTTTACGCGCAACCGATACCAAGAGAAGGCTTGAGTATGTGGTGAGTGTGTATCTTCTTTTCCAAACCTTTGTTATCCTTGTTGATGCAAGACATGATCTCATTGATTGAGATGAACTTATAGAAATCACTTTTGACCTACCAAGACAATCTTGTGCAAACCTCTTGTGTGAGCGGGCATTTGATGAAAAGATGATCCATGTCTAATCCAATATGAAAACATATGTGAAAGTTAGATATCAATTACAATAAAACCTTTTATTATCATGAATCAGTTTAAATCTTTGCAAAACATAACTAATGATATTTAATTTGGCAGCAGCTAATGTGGGACTAGCATACTTGGTAGTGGCTTGTCTCTTAAAATGAAAGGTCATTGGTTAAATCCATGACAAAAGAGTATTTGAGTGTAATTTAGAAATATATTAAAATAAGGGGTTATGAGTTCAAGGAATTTTTTAGTGTAATTTAGAAGTAAGAGTATGAGAGATTTATTATTAAAAATAATAATAATAATAATTTGGCAGTATAAAATTGATATTAAAGAAATCGTAATAAGCTTCTTTCATAGGTTACTACAATAACTAAGCATGGTGTTATTATATAATATAATTTTTTAAGGTGATACTTAATTAAGTACATGTTATGTAATAATTCGTGTGTGACTTTTATTATGGCAAGCAGTTGCATCCATCTCAATATCTCAACTACCGTTAAATCTACGTCATACTATATCAGTTTAGAGGTGACACACCTAAACCACTTGAATCTTCCGTTGGACAAATATATAATATATAATATATTATATATTAGTTCATTAAGTTATACATTTGTGCATTACACAACTTTATAAATAACTGTTATTATTATAATTCGTATTTTAAGTAGGTGTATGATCGATTATACTTAGTTTTTTTTAATTATCTGAATAAAATTATTTTACTAAGTATTATAAGTAAACGTAATATTTGATTTTATATCTTATAGGAATTTTTTATATTTTATTAGTTTATCTAATAAATTAAAACATTTTTTTAAACACTAAAACTTATTGCCGAACAAATAAAAAAAAATAAAAAAGAAGAGCTTAAACTATAATTTTAAAGGACTTAAATTTATTGTCGCGCAGGTAAACAACTTAGAAAGAAGTGCTTAAACTATGTCACATAAGAATTCTTATTCTATAAGAATAATGTAACAATGAATAAAATATTTTTTTCTTCAGAAAATTAATGTTTTTCATTACAACCTAAAATATCACTTAACGTTTCTCTATTTTTAGGCTTAAATGGTTAAAAGACGGTTTCCGTTAAAAGTAGACTGAAACTGTCAACCTTCACAAACCTTATGACCAAAATTGCAATTTACTATTTTTTTAACTAAAACCTATTTTTTTTAATCAAAATTCCATAATCTAGGAGGTGTTGCCATGTGACGTTATTTTTAATCATTTTTTAGAATTAGAAGATTATGTTTGTGTGTAGTGCATTTCTTTATGACTGTTATGTATTTATATATAATTGTTTATTCCACTCGTCTAATGTACATGTATCTTGTTCTTGTGACTTTCTACATTTCACACAAATTTATGGGTGTTCGTATTCGGATAACTAACTAATTTACCCATTAAAACATACTACACCAATAGGGTTGGGAAGGTGTTCAAATTCATATATTCGGAACTAATTGTTTGATTTCAGATTTTACAACGCCGCTAAAATGAGTTCAATCGGGGTCGATTTGATACTCTTCCTACCCCTTTAGCATAACCTCACCCTAACATGAAATCCTGATATTGTTGTTTGTGTAGAAATTCTTGATGCAGAAGATGGTCGATCATCATTTGAGCAACTTATCATAACAGAAATACCAAAAAATAGAGTGGATTTAAATTAGATTTATTAAATATTTACGTTTTTTTAAAGTTGGTTTTAATTGTGTCGGGCCCAATTCTCCCCCGACGTGCACTGTCCTTGGCGATGTGCTATACCCTACGTGCGTCTCCCCTCCAACGCAACACTTCTGGTGTGCCTCTTCCGCCTCTCCGACGTGCAGCCCTCACGAGCAGCGTTGGAGGTGGCCTTAATTTTAATAGAGATTTTCTTACTTATTTTATTTTTTATATTCAAGCATTGCCATAACACAACGCAATTCCACAAGAAAAGAATAAATAACATAAATAAATAAGTTCGTTGATCCTACATTCCTATTTATTGAACACACACCACATGTAAACTAAGTAAAAACTTGTTAATATTTTGTTAGGGCATTTGCATTAGCTTTCTAATTCCTCAATCTCTATTTCCATCTCTGTATGTGTGAAAAAAAACTAAACTCATTTCATGATTTTAGATGTACTACTTAAATATTTGTGTCTATTTTTTTAGATGGTTGAGACTTGAGAGTAGATACGAGAGGAAAATTGATAACAAGTGTATAAAGAATATTATTTGATTGGAATAACAATAGTTTGAGAAACTGCTGTGGAAAATTTGTTGAAAACATGAAATAAATTTATAGGAAAGGATGTTTGGTTAATTATATGAATGACAATGAATAACTTTTTTGCAATGCTCTTATAACTTTTTTTTATTATAAAATGTAACGAGAGGCCAAATTTGTGTCCTTTTCAAACTTCTCTTTCATCATACAAAACACGTTATTTAATTACAATGCACACAATAAGTCTATAACCCACTTTAGTGCTTTGCCAGCTTATAATAATAAGTTCGACGACGGTATGTGAATGTCGAGTTATTTTATCATTTAGCCCACAATCAAATTTTTTTTTTAATATTAAAATAATTAAATATGTATTTAAAATCAGGCCATTGGCAGTGCAACTGGACCCTGGAGGCTAACTTAATGACATGAAACGTCATTACCTCCCAACTTGCAAGTTCGGTCTTCGTTATAACATGTTAATAATTTGCATCCTGTTAATTTACAAATTCATTTTTATATTAAAGTCGGTCAAAATGGATCTTAAAATATTAAACTTAGAGTCTATTGAAGGAACAAGATGGACCCGCTTAGATAAACAAGACCTCCTCACCGTAAGAGAGAGCCTTCTATAGTAGGGATGAGATCGGTTCCGTCCCGGTAACGACCAGTCCCAGTCCCGAAAATTTTGAATTCTCGGTCCCGATCCCGGTCCTGAATAAATCGGTATGGTACCGGTTCCGGTACCGGTGATTTTGGTAAATTCCCGGTTTAGTACCGGTTTCGTTTTTGTGAAGAAAAAACGCAATAATAGGTACTTATAAACCCAATATTCAGATATGTTCATATTTAAAAATGATATAAACGATATTTAACGTAATGAGTATTAATAATTTTCATAAATCATATATTTAAAAGAAGGAAAAAAATATCGTTCTAACATGACAATATCACTTTTGATATTATATGATCTCTTTTATTTAACCAAAGCACTTGTTCTTAAACTATATTAAAAGACAACTAATTTAGAATATGAATTTAGTGTCTAGAATAGTTTTAATGGAATATTTAAAAACAAACACAAAAAACTTTCATTTTACCGGTACCGATACCGAACCGGGATTTTACCGGTACCGGTTAGTCCCGATCCCAAAATTATTGAAAATAAGTCCCGGTCCCATTTTGTTTAGTCGGTACCAGTTTGGTACTGGACCGGGACTGTACCGGTATTCGGTAACAAACGCCCTTCCCTATTCTATAGTAATCAGTCTCCAACAAGGGTATAAGTTAGCGTATTCTTTGGAGGTGATAAAACGAGAGAGATAAGGGTGGGAGAGGGTTTCACCGATTATAGTTGGATACTTGGATCCTCTAAAGCTAGGAAGCTTAGAAACATGTTGAGTGTTATCGTTCTGCTTCTTTGCTTCTTAGACTTTATGGAGTTATTAGTTTATTAAATTAAGCTACCTATGTCATCAGACTTCTGAACTTGAAAGATACATCATAATTAACCTGAACTCAATCAAGAATGAATGTTTGTTTGTTAAACACTTAAACTTAATTCAAATCAGCCCTTTACCAGCTCGTTAGTCGGGGCCGGTTGATCCAAATCACTAACTAATCATGTGATAATCAATTTTCAAAATTGTATGAAAGTAAATATTATATTAAATCAAAAGTTGAATACTAGATATGGTCATGCGAGTTATATTTTGCTTGCCTTAATGTAAATATATTAACGAATCTGAAATTCAAAACGTACTTAGTTCATCTTCACAAACTGGTGAAGTTGATTGCTCTATCAATTATATGATAGTTCTTAGGTTAAAATCCTTACAACTACTGAGAGAAAAATCTTTATAGAAATTAGGTTTGTCGATCTTGACCCAAAACTTGAAAAATAGGTTAGTTTGGGTGAAGAATTTTTGTATTTGGGTTGAATAGAATAACACCATACCGTATGATGGTTTCAGAAACGTAACACGTTAAGGCAACATGGGTAAAGATGGGTAAATTGAAAACTCTCCAAATAGATAGAATTAAAATGGGTAAAGATGGTCATTGATGTCCGTATTTTATGAGAAAATCAACAAAGATTACCAAAATGGTCTTTACAACTCGTGGTCTTTACAACTCGTCTTAACTTAACTAAACTGTACGTTGTTTTTTAAAAACCGGCTAATTTCGACCGAAATTAATTGTTTTTAGAACTGGTTTAACCGTTATCATCATAACTTGCATCCAACCTGACCTATTACCCAATTCAACCCACCATTTTACCAAACATAAAAGAAAACCTACAAATTATTCATATTTATTCAAACGGACCCAAACCATCAAAATCGGATGTGGGCCTTCCAAAAAAGATGTGAGCTTATTAGGTTACAAGTGTAATATACGTGTATCAAAGTTATCCAAGTCTAATAAATGATTTCAAATAATGTCACATATCAATATTTATTTTATTTTTTTTAATCTTAAATAATAAAATAAATTTAAATTTCAAAACCATTTAAATTTGTTTTTTATCTAACTATGTATTTATCTTATATTTCTAAAAGAGTAACTGCATTTTTTATCCCTAAAGTTAGCAAGACTTAACAGTTTCAGTTTCAGTTCACCTTTAACAGTTTTCGTCCATAACATTTAAAGAGTTTTACAAATTAAGTCCATCCTTCAAAACAAAACCACCTAACTTCCCTGCAAACATGTTTGCCGTCTCATTCTCCGTCTTTTTCGGTGTTTCCAATTCAACCGTGCTTTCATCATCCTACGATCTTACTATCAAAAGTTTATAGCTTGATGCCAATTATTGGCCCGATTCTTCTTAATCAATAAAGCCAACTAACAAATAAAAGATCAACGTACGTAAACCTACTGTGTAACTTTCATTGAATTTAATTAATTAGCTTGCAACAAAGGCTACTTATATAGATAGACCTTACCATACATAATTATAAGGACACAAACTCTTTTAAATAAGATAACTATAAACTATATAAGCTAATTTGTAATCATCCTAATCATACTAAATAGTTATTGAACATGAACTGACTTATTTTTAACATACTCAAAATCATAATAAATAATTAAAAAAAAAGACTCTCATACTTTTAATCAAACTAACGTTCGGACAAATTAGTGAGACGATGGATAAAACGTAAGAGGGTAGAGCTGTATATTTTAGTTGTTTTGAAAATTAAAGAAAACTAAGAAAAAGCTCTTCTCCTCACCACGTCGTGATCCTAGTAACCTGAATGCCACTTACGTCCTACACCGGAGCCTCTCACGCACACGTCAGTCAATGACCCATCACGTATAGCCTTAATAAAAATTTTGTAAAACTCAAATTACAGCCTTAGGTAATACAATTAATTAACATACACAAAAATCGTTATTCTTAAAATATAAATTGAATAACTATAGTCTTACAAGTTATAATCAAACAACTTGTTAATACTTTTCACATAAAATTAAAAAAGACAATGGACCCTGTGAATGCATCTTTCAACGCCATGAAAACAGTTAAACTAGTTTAGTTTACACACACGCACAATGGTACAATATATATGTATAATAATATTCGAAAACATACATTAGTACCTTTTCTATTGTTTACAAAAAAACTCTTAGTTAAATTCAATTTGCAACCTTTAGTAATATAATTAACGAAATAAGCGAAAGATATTTATCTAAAAAATATATAAAATGATGTCCGCCGTTCAAAGAAATATAAAATGATGTCCTTCCCAGTTGTTAAGGGTTAAGAAAAGCTGTTCCTGCCTTCAAGTATAGTCTCATACTAATAATAGTTTAAACTTAAGAGTTGGTAATATACGGTGTGTGACAGTGTGAGCTTACTGTGCTTTTTAAAAATATATATATTTAATTTATTTATACAAACAAGTAAATATTAGTCAAATCACCATCACATATTACCAATTCAACAATTCGATAGTTAAATATAAAAATAAAAAACGCATAGTAGGCCCTACCATTGTTTCTTTAGAGTCCAGAAAACCATTTACTAAAAACAAGTTACACACATATCATGTATTAGAATATGTGTTATATTCGGTTGAGGACAAGGATGAGGAAGAAAGGTAAGAAGCAAAAAGATGTAAGGGTGAGAAAGAAAGGTAAGAAGATGATTTGATATATTCTAATTATGTCATTTTACTTCAGAAATGTGTTATAATTTTATACAAAGTTAACATAATTGAAACAAAAAGAAATATGAGTGATGTAAATAAAATAAAATTGAAAGTTGATTACAATTTTATAACTAAAAAAAATATTATATAGTTGTTTTTTAACCTTTTAACTATTTATAATAATTTTTTTATTTTTTGTTGAAATGGCTTTTACGTATATTATACGAAAAACTCTCCGGAAAAATTATATAACATTTTCTTTCAAATGTAAAATTAAGTATATGTGTAGGAGAAGGCTTAGTGGGAAACCTGAAAAAAAAAAGGGACTAAAACACTTCTGGACCATTAATCTTTGGTAAAAAAAGGAGAAAAAAAAATATTGTACAAAAAAAATTCTATACAAAAAGAAAATCGAATTCACAAAAAATTCAATACAAAAAAAGATCCAGTACAAAAATAATCAAGAATGCACAAATATTCCTCACTTTCTCAATTCCCTCTTTGTTTTACGTCTCCTCAGTATTTCTGTATACGTGTATTTCATAAAACAACAAACTAAAAGAACAAACTGCTCCCTCGTTCCACGTTTTCTACTTTTCTCGATATATATATATATATATATATATATACATGTATACGCACCCTTAACTCAATTCACCCACACACAAAGAGACAGAGATGTATATTGAGAAAGAAAGAGATTGCCACCATCTGCTAAGAGGCGATGTTTATGAAGATTCCCAAAATGGAAGCTTGTGTTCATCAGAAATGGAGTCTTTGACCAGCATCTGTGAGGTGATCCTTCAACCACTCCCTTCAAATTCTCTCAATCATGATCATCCCAACAAAACCCAAGAATCAATCCAATTATTCTCAACTCTTTCCGGTTCCGAATACCCGATTCCAAATAAGGTAATACCATCATCACAATTTTATTTATTTATTTATTTTTTTTTTTGATTACTCAGTTCTTAATTAGCTCTTAATTTGTTCTTAAATTGAAATTGATTGAAGTGAATGAATTGTTAACAGGTTGTTAATCTTCTTTTGAGTAAAGCGTTCTTTGAAGCGACGATGGTGGTTAGATTGGTTTTGAAACTTCTTTCGACTCGTGTTGGTACACTTTTGGTTGCTGGGTCGCTTTGCTTTTCTAGTAAATGGCCGTTTATACATAAATTCTCCGAAATCGGGTTGCATAAAAGGGAAAAGATCGTGCAAAAATGGTTGAAACATAGCTTTTTAACGCCTATTAGACTTGGATTCGTGTTCATCAAGTGCCTTTGTCTCATTGTCTTCTTTTCCCAGGTAATTTTTGTTACACTTTTTTTAGAACAACGAATAGACTTATTTTTACTTTTAAATATAGGGATGAGAAAATTGAAGGAATAGACATTTTTGATCAATCAATTTTTTTACTAAAATAGACATTGTTTTTTAGCCTACGGTTTTCTAGTCAGTACGAATCAGAAATTGTCACACTAGTCGGCGTCTCTTTGCCAATGGAATTGTAGGCTGAAACCCAATTTGACTTTCTTGGTCCTACATGATGACTAATAAGGAACTGACACTTGCTATGTTTCATATGCTATTTTAAAGTGTATGCTAAATCACAAGAGGCGTCGGCTTAGCCTACACTATTCAGCCGTCCACGTGTATTTGGCTCCGAGCCTAACCATACGTTCGAACCACCTATTTATACGGCTAGCCGTAGGCTAATTATACGCTAAATTTTACGTGACAACTTTTGATTGATTTTGACCAGAAAACCATAGGCTAAAAAACAATGTCTATTTTGGTAATAAAAGTTATCAACATGTCTATTCCTGTAATGTTCCCTTAAATCTACACCACATATTTCTCTAACAGGTTTTTAACTCTGTCTCAAACAGAATTTTAATCATACATCTTTAGGATAAAAGAAATAAATTTTAACCATTAGAATGTTTCACTGAGGACTCAACTTGTTAGTTACACGTGTAATACTGATTTGATATGTTTATTGAAGCAAATTAATGATATATAAAAAACTGAAACACACAATTCTTCAAATAATGTTCTCGATCTTCTCTTTTATTCCACTGTATTCACGTACATAATGACTTCATTATATAATACTAATTGACAAATAAGATAACTCATAAATAAAGTTGATATCATACCTAAACTATGGGGCGTAAGAAACTGATTATTTTAATTCTAATTATACTTCAAATAAATATAAGATAAACATAATACTAAATAACTTATTATGATAATATTATTTTTCCTTCTTATCCAAACTAGGCCAACATTTATTGGTTAAACCTAAACCATAAATTCTAACAGTAAACTCAAAGTGGTTGAATATGGCCACATTTTAGTAATTTTTTTAAAGAAGGTTTGAAGTTTGACACGAATTTATTGCAACAAGGTGGGTCTAGAATAGTACATTTGAAAATTTTGTTACGTGGTCCACATCCACTATGAATAATGAAACATGACAATTCTTGATTAGGTATTATTTCAACAACTGCTATCTTGTCACATATTAATAATCGTTAACATGTGAGGACAATCTAGTGGTGATCGATCAATTTATATTAGAGATGGGCCAAACAAAGTGTCTAGAGTCAATTCGATCAATATTAGATGTGGGTTAGGCAATTTAGAGTCGGTCGATCGATGTTAGAAGTGGGTTTAAATGGTTCATTTTTTGTACGTATTAAATAAGTAAAGTTATACAATAAAAAATGTCAATTTGTAAAATATGATTAAAAAAAGTTGACGATTAAGATAGTTACTAGCAAACTAACCCGCGCGTTGCGGCTTGGCTCGTCGGATCCGTTATGAAGATTAAAACGTAGACATAAAACAGAATCATGCATTGAACTGTCATTGACATAATATAATAAAGTAGAAAAAATAAATGTATGGGTTTCGAAATACAAAACATAATCGCGCTCCACAACATGTCGGCGAAACGACTTTTATAAAATTTAAGCGAAAAAAGGGACGCCGCAAAAAAAATAATATAGAATAAAAAATGAAAAGGCAAAAACGTAAATGCCAAAGTAAAAAAAATGTAAATATTAAAAACACATTACAAAGAAAATAAATTAATTTTGACAACACAAAGTAAAAGGTATAAAAAAGTAGAAGAAAAAGAGAGAGCACAGACTCGAACCTGAGTTTTTTGTGCAGTGGTATCAAGCTTTAACCAAGTTGCGACGGGGGCGAATACTTCGTTCCATGTGTAGTGGTGACATTAACGTAGTTAGTAAAAAACATTAAATTATTACCGTCAGAAACCCGTCGTTACGTCAAGACCATTGATTATACTAATAATTATAAGCATTGTAAACATGTAAAATTTTATATAAGAAACAAAACTTTTACAAACCCGTACGTTACGACGACAAAAGATATTGAGAAAAAACACATTTTATAAATACCATAGGGAGTAAACTCTAAACATTATAAACTTGAGAATGCCGAAACAACGTTTTATGAAGTTGAGAGGTTAGTTTTTATATTATACAAAGTTAAGGGAAGTGAGCTAGAAGATATTTAAAGGATATAAAGTAGAGGGGCTTGAGTTATAAATACTCAAAGTTTGGGGGTAAGAATGATAGGTGTCAAATGCCACCGACATTGAAAAATAAGGTATAGATAATAATTATCTTGTTTTTGATCGAAGACTAACTTATACACTTATACATATGGATGCCTTTTGTTGAAAATATGCTCTATACGAATAAAAACTTTTTGTATATTCTTTTCTAATCTAGTTTACATGCTAGAACTAATTAGAAATATCTTCAGTAATCTACATGTTTTATAACAAGAGACTTTTAATTTTTTATTAATTAGGTGACATCAATTCCTTTAATAGCTAATTAGATATTAACAGAATATCTAAAACGTAACATTCAAATCTTTTTACTATATTTCACAATAATATAAATCATTTGATTTATAGTGAGTACTCAACTGTCAACACATGTCCAAAATCATAAAATCAGACTTTTTTGAGTAAAAAATAATTTGTCACCGCTAAAATTTATGTGACCAAGGATGGTTCTCGGCAAAAATTGCACGGGCAAGTAAAGATTCTTAAGGTTGTGTTTTAGATTGTCAAATATTTTAATGTTTTTAGAAATAAACAAGGTGTCCAACCAGTTTCCTTTATTTTATTAATATGGATTTGGGTCTTTTTTAAAGTGATCTGCTTACTGGTTATAATTACCGATTAGTATCGGGCTAAATTAACGGTTCCTAACGGTTCTTTCAAAATATCCGATAAAAGAACCGGAACCGAAAATCCCCATATTTTAAAACCGGAACCGAACCGTAACTCACGGATTCGTTTTGGTTCAACACTAATGGTTCAGTTCCTTGGTTCCTAACGGTTTGAAACCGCGAACTGCTCAGCTGTATATACAATTGAACGGCTAGTTACGTAGAATCATTGTTTAAATTGACAACTAATGTGATATTTACATATACAATTGAAATTTTCTGAAAACTAATTTCTAACAGGTTAATGAAAAATCAAAGAATCCTTCATGGGAAGCCATTGGCTACCATGTAGATACTGACGAAGAACACCCACATGAACAAAAAGAGCGACCTTTACAGAAAGGAATGGTGGAAACGATGAACGAAAGCGATCAAACTTTAGCGAATTCGCTTATGCAAAAAGGATTAGATGTGACAGAAAATTTAAAAGAAAACATCTGCAAGATAAAATGTGATGTAGTAATAATCGGGTCGGGTTGTGGTGGTGGTGTTGCAGCTGCAATACTCGCGAAATCAGGTAAGAAAGTGGTGGTTCTTGAAAAAGGCAACTATTTTAACCGAACAGATTATTCGAAACTCGAGGGGCCCACTTTGGATCAACTTTATGAATCCGGAGGTATACTTCCGACTCTGGATGGGAAAGTTATGATCCAGGCGGGATCTACAGTCGGTGGCGGCTCAGCGGTCAACTGGTCAGCCAGTATTAAGACGCCACCGACTCTTTTAAAAGAATGGGCGGAAGATTACAAAATTAATTTATACAAAACCCATGAATACATTTCTGCAATGGACAAAGTGTGTGAAAGAATTGGTGTTACCGAGAAATGTGTAAAAGAAGGGTTTCAAAATCAAGTTCTTCGTAAAGGGTGTGAAAATCTTGGTTTGAAAGTGGATTATGTGCCACAAAACGCGTCCGAAAATCATTATTGTGGTTCGTGTTGTTACGGATGTAGATCGGGTGATAAAAAAGGAACCGATTCGACGTGGTTGGTTGATGCTGTGGATCATGGAGCCGTGATCATAACCGGATGCAAAGCCGAGAAACTTTTGTTCACAAAGAATCATCAAGATAGGAGAAGAAGAAAGAAGTGTTTAGGAGTCATTTCACAGGTTATGAACAAGAAGATCACTAAAAGATTGCAGATCGAGGCGAAAGTGACGATATCCGCATGCGGGTCGTTGTTAACACCACCATTGATGATATCTAGTGGGTTGAAAAACCCGAATATCGGTAAACACCTTCATCTTCATCCAGTTCTAATGGCGTGGGGTTACTTCCCCAAAAAAAATTCAAATCTAACGGGTAAAAACTACGAAGGTGGGATTCTGACATCTGTTTATAAACCAGGGACCGACCAGGATTACATCCTGGAAGTCCCGGCGCTTGGCCCTGGGAGCTTTGCAGCATTAACCCCATGGGAATCCGGGAAAGATTTGAAAGAAAGAATGATGAGATACTCTCGAACCGCGCATGTGTTCTCATTGGTCAAAGATTATGGATCCGGTGAAGTGAAATCAGCAGGAAGGATCAACTACAATTTTCACAAAACCGATACTGAAAACATGAAAAAAGGGCTAAAACAGGCGATCAGGGTTTTGATCGCGGCGGGAGCTACTGAAGTAGGAACTCAAAGGTCGGATGGACAAAGATTCAAATGTAAAGGAAGTAGTGATAAGGATATAGAGGCGTTCTTGGAGACGGTGGATGCAAAAGATGGCCCGCTTTCGATGGTAAAAGATTGGAACATTTATGCTTCCGCTCATCAAATGGGGAGTTGTAGGATGGGTGTAACTGAAGCCGAAGGTGCGGTTGATGAAAATGGTGAGAGTTGGGAAGCAGAAGGGCTTTATGTTTGTGACGCGAGTATTTTACCATCAGCAGTTGGTGTTAATCCGATGATTACAATACAATCGACCGCGTATTGTCTTGCACAAAGAATCGCTAACACATTTTGATGTTTCATACTGATTATCGTTTGTTGTAGGTGTTAATAGAGTTTGGTTGTATTTAGTTTCATATTTTTCTTAGAGCTGTTACAATTTCGTTTAATTTTGTACATTATGTATTGTGGTTCTTGATTTCCTTGTATTATTCCATAAATAATGTCTTCAGTATTGTTATTTAAAATTTCATGTAAATATTTTCAAGGTGTCAGTGATTGCTCTTTCTCAAACCCATAACAAATTATTTTTTTTATAGTTGCTCTTCATCTTGCTTTTTCAATGTACGTAAGTCTTGTTTTATTAGCAAAACATGATGTAATGTTCAACACAAAGAAACTACTTTGTTGCAGATTCGTTAAAACTTCAAAGAATCTTTGGACATTGTACATTGCACATTTGTACTACATGGAAATTCAGTAAATACCAACTGCTTTCAGAATAGAATTGGCCCTACAGAACTTAGTTCAAGGCCCAATGATCTATTAATTATTGGGCCTGCTAGTAATCTTCCGCAGTTCCGTATGGTAATTTTCAGTTTTTTTAATAGGGAAAAAAAAATTGTTTAACAAAATAATAGTTTTCTTTATTTTCTATTTTTAACCAATCTAATATCTTTTATATAAGTTACGTTTATAAAATTGTTTGTTTCTTACGTAATTTTTTAAGTATCGTTCTTTTTCTAAATGTTTTTTTTTAACATCGTTTGTTTGTTAAAAAAACGTTTATTTAGTTTATGGTTATTCGTGAAAGTGAGAAAAAGTAAAGAGTCATGAGAAGACTTGTTGTAGTCTTATTAAAATAACTATTTCAAACCAAAGACTTTTTTGTTATTTTATTATAATCCGACACAAAAATCTAACTCGGTTAGTAAGTTGTACTAAGAATCAGTTATTTTTTTTACATATATATTTTACTGTTCGTTTTAAATGTCCTTTTTTAGTAAGGTCGAATTCTAAGCCATCTTTTCTTTAAATCGTTGGGTTTTCTATACGTCCTTTATAAACAATTCATCTGATTTAAAATTGTTCGGCTTATTTAAAATGTCAATGGTTCAAAAATGTTTTAAGTCAAACTGTTTAAAAAACTAGTTTAGATAAGATGAATAGTCTAAAAAAAGATACGTAAAACCGAAAAGTTTTAAAGGCGTCTTAAAAACTAAATCTTTAAAAACAGGACGCTTAAAATCCAAACGGTTTAAACATTAATAAAAATAAAAAAATTGAAAAATAAAGAATAATATGTGGAATTAATTCAATTGAGTCGTTTCAATGCCGCTTGAATTGGTTCAATTGGAGTTTGTTTGAGTCAATTTAAAAGTCATTGCTAATCCTTCTTACACTTTTAACACTAAGTCCCATATTTACTAAAACTTAATCTTTAACTAAAATACACTTTATATACAATTTTCTATTCCAAACATGTACACTAAACTTTCAAAACATGTACACTTAATCAGATTCCTAGTCTATATGCTTATTATTGTGCTTGTATTTGTTATT
>WOUH02000009.1:2073648-2111138 GCA_009936405.2 Stevia rebaudiana
AATATTTATGTAAATTAAATATTATCATTGTATTCTACTCTAAATTTTGGTTCATTTAAGTGTAATCAGAATTTCAGAGCGGCGGATTAAAAGTTACACGAAAAACTGTATAACGTTCTGGATGCTCAAAATCCCGACATCTCCTTAGGAGATGAAACCAACGGGGTGTCACACAAACCCCCTTATGTTCATTGATAAACCGTTCATAATTTCTGAACCGTTATTTACACCAACATCATTGAATATTTGGATGTCCTTTATTATGAAAACCTTTAGGTCTGTTCCATTCCAGTTGTTACACTTGGAATGAAATCAGTCATTGGTGCAGAGTTCAGCATATCTTTGCGTTCAGTTATCGTGACTTGGATTTCCATAAGCTGGTGAGCAAAAGAAACAACAAAAGTGTCTTGGTTCATGCAATCATTATGACCTCATATTGGTGTATTTGGAGAACCCACAATGAAACCTTATTTCGACAAGCTCGAGTGTCAAAAGATAAGATTCTAGAAGACATCAAGACACTAAACTTCTTGTGGGTGAGAAACAGATCAAAGAAGAACAGTCCTGACTGGACTCAAGGGATGAACTTTAATGTTGGTTAGATGCATAGTTTTATATTTCATGTTAGTGTTCTTTAATATAATATTCTTTGTACTAGACCTTTATCTTTTCGAGGTTTTAGACTCTTGCTAGCCCTATTATAATAAATTTTTACTCTAAAAAAACTAAAGAATACCAAAAAGGCAAAAACACAGATTCAGTTAACTTAAGAGACATAAGAACAACTTTAATTGTTAATATATCATTAATTAAGAGCTAATGACATGGGAGAAAGAGCTTATTCAAAAAGTCATACTAAAAAAGTCTTCCCTCCATTCACATTAGTCTTAAATATATATTAACAATTATTATCAGTTTTCAAAATCAATCACTCATTCCTCCCATACCCTTTCACTTTCAATTCCCATTCCAAGTCGACGACACTCATTATCATCATCCTTCATCAACAACCGAAAAGGGTGATTTTAATTCTTCATCAATTCAAAGAACAACAAGCTTTGGATTCTATTACGAGATTCACCAACCAATTTACTTTATTTGGATGATCTCAAATCAATGGGTAGTGTTTGTTTGTGGGATCTTTCACTTCTTTTCGCCGATAAAAAAGGTATCCATTTTTCAATTTTTACTATTCTTTTACCAGCTTTCTTCTTCTTCAAATTATGATTCCTTTTTTTGCTTTCTGAGCTTTGAAATGCTGTTCAGTACGATTTAGGATAAGAAAGCTTGACTTTTGTAAAAAGGGCGTGAAAATTCGCGCTCGAAATTTGTGGGTTTTTGTTTTTAACTCTGATTAGATCACATGATTGACGGATTGTACCAACTGTGATAATTGATATAAAACACATAATCTCGAACGCCACTTGAATTGAATTGATTTGATTGAGACAATTTGTGTTTGCTGTTGAATAGATTTCGGATGTAAGGGGGGAAAATGAGAATCAAAGAGTGGATTGACAGATACAGAAGCAGATTGAGTACGAAATTGAGGAAGATGATGATGAAATGCTTTTATTCCAGTGAGCAATTAGAAAGAAAGAAGATGAATACTTCATCAGAATCATTAGCCACTAGAGATTTCTCTGCTAGCGGGTATTCTTCTCGACCCGGTGACCCGGATCCTAAATTGGATAATAGCAATATTGAAGAAGCAGAATCTTCTCTTCGTGAGAGTGGTTTTCTTAATTACGAGGTAAATTTACTCAATTTACTTCATGTTTTTAAATAATATTATCTTCATGCATGTTTTCATCATCACTATAACGAGGGTGTTTGGATTTGTGTTTTGGAACTTATTATATGATTGCAGTACAAACACAAACACATCTTAAAATTCTTGATTTGTTATATCTCATTATATGATTCTGATTATTTCATATCACATAATCAATTTCAAATCACAATTTGACAATTCAATTGTCTAATCTTTTAACATCACATAATCATCTTCAAAACTTTCATCCAATCATCCCTGCAAATCTGCAACAATATCAACATGAATTCATTCATCTTTACAATTTACAGGAAGCAAGAGCGTTATTAGGTCGATTAGAGTATCAAAAAGGAAACATAGAAGCTGCACTTCATGTATTTGAAGGAATCGACATTCCCGCAATAATTCCCAAAATTAAAAACTCGCTTTCTCGAAGATCCGAACCACCAAAACGCCAATCTCAAAGTGACGATTCCCCACAAATGTCTGTTCATGCTGTTAGTTTACTATTTGAAGCCATTTTTCTCAAATCAAAATCATTGCAAGCTTTAGGAAGGTTTAAAGAAGCAGTTGAATCATGCAGAATAATACTTGAAACAATCGAATCCGCATTACCTGATGGATTTCTTGATTTTTCATCGTATTTTAAACTTCAAGAAATTGTTAATAAATCAGTAGAGTTGTTACCAGAACTCTGCAAACTGGCTTCTGATCCACAATCAACAATAATGTCATACAGGCGGGCCCTACTTTACCAATGGAATCTTGATCATAAAACGCGTATGAATATCGAAAAAGAGTTTGCTATATTTCTGTTATACAGCGGTTGTGATGCAAACCCGCCAAATCTTAAATCCCAAATGGAAAGTTCTTATGCACCCAATAATAATCTTGAAGAAGCAATTCTTTTGTTATTGATTCTTTTGAAAAAGATTGTTATTGGGATAATCGAGTGGGACCCGTCAATTTTTTATCATCTTTCTTTTGCTTTATCGTTTTCGTGTGATTTAACATCACTTGCTCATCAGATTGAAGAATTCCCACCTGGGATTCTTGAAAAAAAAGAAAAAATCAATACTTTAGCGTTATGTTATTATAATGAAGGCGAAGAAATTGTTTCTTTAAATCTTTTAAGAAGTTTATTTAATAATAATAATAAAGAGAAAGAGAATCACCAAGGTTATGCTTTTGAGATGTTACTTGCTTCCAAGATTTGTGGAGGACAATTTGAATCCGATTTTATTGAAGAAGGAATTGGATTTCTTCAGAAATTGATCACAAAATTTAAAGGAAATTGTGAGGAAATGATTAGTGATGCTCATTTCTTACTTGGAATCTCACTTTCTGCAAAATCAAGAAATGTTAATTTGGATTCTGAGAGGATAACAACACAGATTGAATCTATAACTGCATTTGAAACTGCAAACAAACTGATGAAACATGAAGATGCAAATGTTTTGTTTAATTTAAGTCTTGAATATGCAGAAAATAGGAAGTTAGATATCGCTCTTTATTATGCAAAACAGCTTGTGAAAATTGAAGCTGGATCTAATGTGAAAAGTTGGATTCTTTTGGCGCGTATTTTATCTGCTCAAAAACAATATTCTGATGCTGAAAATATAATCAATGCTGCTTTAGATGAAACTGTGAAATGGGATCATGGAGAACTTTTAAAAACAAAAGCAAAATTGCAGATTGCACAAGGTGATTTGAAAAATGGTATTGAGACGTATACGCGTCTTCTTGCGGTTCTTCAAGTTCAAAACAAGAGTTTTGGTGTTCATAAACAACTATCAAACGTGGTATGAGTTTATTATTTTTGTTTTAGTTTGAGAGTTAGTTACATAGATGGTCCCTATGGTTTGGACAAAGTAACAGGTTTCGAACTAAACAAAAAAAGTATCAAGTTTGGGGTTTGCTGTTTCATTTTTGTAATGAGTTTGAGTATTGAGGCCATTTTCCGTTTTATCGGGTGAAATGACCAAAATACCCTTATGACTTTTTGAACATGAAAGTCAAAGGTCAAATAGTTATAAGAGTATTTTAGTCATTTCACCCTAATTTATAGGAAAACTTAACAGAAGTCAGCCTTAATACCCAAACTCGTTACAAATTTGAAAACACAAACCCCAAACTTGTTAGTTTAAATGTTAGTATCTATACGTGTTACTTTTCCGAAATCACAGGGACCATCTGTGTCATTAACTCTATTTTGAATTATTTTGGTTACTAAATCAAGATTCCGGTTTTACCCTTTTCTTAGAAGACGAGTGACAAAGAACGAGGGCTAGAAATGGAAACGTGGCATGATCTTGCGAATGTGTACACCAATTTGTCACAATGGCGCGATGCTGAGTTGTGCTTGTTGAAATCTAAGGCTATTGATCCTCATTCTGCTTCCAGGTGGCAT
This sequence comes from Stevia rebaudiana, assembly GCA_009936405.2. Classification (NCBI taxonomy): domain Eukaryota; kingdom Viridiplantae; phylum Streptophyta; class Magnoliopsida; order Asterales; family Asteraceae; genus Stevia; species Stevia rebaudiana. Next base: position 2,077,833 of record WOUH02000009.1, read on the forward strand.
ACGACAGGTATAAAACACATATCCAAACACCCCATATCTTTATGCAAATTACTAAAACACCCTTGAAGGCCACATGCCTAGCGTAAGCTGCATTTTACCTGATCCTGTTGGTCCGCAATAACAAAGTATTGGCGGTAACTAGTTTTCATTTTTTTTTTAAATCACTGAAATCTTTTTTTGGACATTTTTAGGATTACTTCATCAAGCTAAAGGTCAAAGGGAAGAAGCGTTGACTTTATTTGAAAAGGCATTAGATGTTGATCCAAATCATGTTTCTAGCTTAATATCAACCGCCATTGTTCTTAGAGAACTCAATGATCGATCAATTCCGGTTGCTAAAAGTTTCATAACCGATGCATTAAGACTTGACCGGACGAACCCGCGTGCGTGGTTCAATCTTGGTCTGGTTCACAAGGCTGAACATGGTTCATCGACTCTAGAAGCCGCTGAATGTTTTGAGGCTGCAATCATGCTTGAAGAAACTGAACCGGTTGAACCTTTCAGATGAACCCCCAAATCCAGAGTCCAAATTTTAACAATTCGATGTTTTGTTTTACCACTAGATAGTTTGTTTAGTTTATGAGTGATAGTTATACCGAGAAATAGCTTGCTACCATTGTGTATGATTGTATTTATTCTATTTTTTATGTTTGTATATGTATATTAAGTAAGTGATTAATCTCGTTCGTTTTCATCAAATGATATAAGTTAAAGAAAAGTGTTTAGATGTTTGTTTTGACATTTGTTGTTTGAAGTTGTAATAATCACTATTTTGTCTTAATGTATATTTATTAGTGTCAAAGACATCAATAAATAACCAGTAACACTTAAAATAACGTAAACCAACACAACTAAAAAAAACCAGAAACACTTAAAATAACGTAAACCAACATAACTTGTTTAACCAATTTATCTAAACAAGTCAGATGGGTTGATGTGTTTGTGGGGTGCAATCAAGTTGTAAACATGCAAAACAAGATTGTAATAAATTGGTTAAACATATCATAATCAAGTTGGTGAGAACCTCTAATTAAGAGGTTAAACATGTCAACCTAAACACGACTCATTTATTCATCGGGTTAGTTACAAGTTACAACAACCTAAAACCAATTATTTTCATATCATGCTCATGATTTTCATATCGTGTTCATGTTGTATAACGAAATCTAACATCCCTAAATCAAATCTAAGAAACCATCTACTAATAATCTTTATCAAACTTGAACATTCAGTAACAATTAAACACAAAAAGATGATACTTGTAACAAGATTTCATTGCAAAATAGAAAAAATCTGAGTAACAACATTAACATCAACAAAACGACATTGTGAAGAAAATCAAACTATTTCTTGCTAAGATCAATTCCAGCTTTCTTTGCAACAGCATCAAGCCCGTTTTTCTCAATCGTTTTCAACGCTTTGGTTGATAAACGCAAGCTCACGTATCGTTTGCCAGCTTCCCACCATATTCTCTTGTACTGCAGATTCACAAACTGCAACTTCTTTGTTTTGTGATTCGAGTGAGAAACAAGGTTTTTCCTGTTTGATTTCTTTCCAGTAAACGGACAGATTCTACCTGAAAATTTTCCATTTTGCCAGAATGAAACAACATGATTGTAACCAACATATCATGAAGGCCAAATCAGATCAACTTAGATATTGCAGGAAACAAATCAACAATTCAAAATAAATCAATTGGCATAAAAAAGGATTAGAAAAGTGAAATTAACTATATTTCTACAAAATTAACGAAATGGAACACTCAAACAACAAAGAAACAATCAAAATCATTGATATACGATCAAATTCAACCAACACAAAACACAAATTGAGAGAGAAAGAGCTTACGAGCAACTGGTTGAATCGGGAGCTTGATTGTTGAAGAAATGTTGTTGGGTGAAGAACATTGATCGTATGAAATCTTGAGGCCACTCAATTGCGAAGTAACAAACCCTAGGTCCGAACCAGCTTTCGAGCTGGATTTCAAACTTATTGATGATGATTGAGGCTTGAAGAAGCACAAAGCAGATGGTTGCACCGTCGCCGACGCTGTTATTAGCGCCATTTTTGTCAGAGATTTTATCTTATCTTCTTCAGAATTGAGAATTGGATGGATATCAGATAGCAATTGGAGAACCTATCTTATGTTGATGAATTTCTTTGGGTTTAGTTTTACACATTACGGCCCTACACAATATTAGAATTACAAAACCAGTCAATTTCATTTTATTTTAGTTCATTTTATTTTATTTTAGTAGGGTTGTAAATGAATCGAACGACATGAGTGAGCTTTTGTTCGTGTTTTTTTCATTAAACGATTGACTTGTTCACAAAAGGTTCGTGAACACTAGAAGAACAAAAGTTCTTGTTCATGTTCTTTCATTTAGGAATTGAACTTGTTTACGAACGATTTACGTACGTAAATGAACATATACTATTTAGATAATAATAATCGACATCCTTAATTTCAAACATTATACCTAATCACGTTAATAAATATGAAGACAAGAACTTTATATAAAAATTATAGACATAAATATCCTAAAATAAAAAACGGTAAATTACTAATCTTAATTTAAGTTATCATAAAACATTGTGTTAAGATTGAAGTTTTAAATGGCTAGGTTTATAACAAGATATAAACTTAAAACTACTAGGTTTAAGGTAATGAACTGTAATTAAAATTGTAAAGTTTTAACACATAACACATTTAATGAATAAACATAAACAAACATCTTACTAAATGTTGATAAATACAAATGAACAAATGCAACCTCTATGCATGTTCGTTTATTTACATAAACGGACGAAACTTCTTATTCATGTGCATTAATTTATTAAACGAACAAACATAAACATAATTCTCGCCAAATTGTTCACGAACCGTTTGTTGAACGTTCGGTTTGTTTATAACCATAATTTCAACAATGTGGTAGGGTGAGGCGGTGAGTATTGTCGGCTTAGTTACCGGTTAAAGTGGGCCAATAAAAAATGTTGTCTTCCAGATTTTACAATCATTTGGTTTGATTATAAATGAAGTTGATTTGGTTATTGGAAATGATATGAAACATTGGTATTGGATGTCGGTGACATATGCGTATAGTGAACCATTCATGAAGCATTCAGTTGGATGTTAGTTTATGTTTATCCATTTACTACACGTACGAACGTGAACACATCACAAATTTTTGTTCATTTAATTAAAAGAATGGACTTGAAGACGTGCCGGTTGATTCATTAAAGTTTATGAACGTCAGCTTATGCTCGTTAGTTTAAGTTCATCCGTTTACGTTTGTTTATATTTGTTCACCTGTGTCAGTTTTTTCATGTCAGCTTAAATAAATATTCAATATTTATTACTATTAAAACTGTCAGTTATATTTTGAAGATTTTATTAACCCTTGAATTCAATCTTAAATCAGTTTGATAAATCTGTGTTCTTTTAAAATGTTAGATACACGGATAATCATATTTTAGACTTTACATTAGATATTAATGTTTATTTTTAATTACTTTTAATTGGAGTTCAATTCTATTCATCTATGTTCGTGAACCGTTCGTTTATAACATTAATAAAAGAACATAAACAAACACAAAGACGCTCATTATCTTAATGTAAGAACATGAATAAGACAATATGTTCATTAAGTATTCTTGTTTGTTCATTTGTTCGGTCAAAGTAAAATGAACAAATATGCACAAGCCTTGTTTACGTTGTTTAGTTCCTTCTTCAGTTGCACATAGAAGATATGTTAACCTATATCAATTGTAAAGATCAGTCTTTAAACATTTACATAAGCTTCATTGACTTTATTTGTGAAGGGACACCTACTTATAGATGACACACCAAGATATCCTAAGACAGTATCGACCATGTCTATACATTTTTATAATCAATCGGCAATTAGCAGAGCTATTGATAGCATAATGTAAAATGTTCACTCAAGTATCGACCACGAGTATGGGTCAAGTTGGGTTTTAAGTTAAATCAAATGGGTCGCAATGGGTTGGTTTTTTTAAAAAAAAAAAACATCCATTTAGTTAAGTTAAAATGAGATGTAAAGTCCATTTTGGTAATATTTAAAGATTTTCTCATCAAATATGTTATCGATCATTCTTACACATTTGAACACATTCTATTCACATAGTTTTCAAGTTATCCACTTTGACCCATGTTATCTTAAGGTGTTACCCATCTCAACCCATCATATGTTATGATGTTACAAAATTCAATATAAATACAAAAAACGATCACCCAAAACAACCCATTTCCCAAACTGTGGGTCAAAATTGCCAAGCCTAATTACCATGTTACAAATACTAAGCTTATCTTTACCATTTTTTAAATTACGAGTTACTAAATGTAATGATACAAAGTCAAAACTTCATTCAAAACTACAAAATAATGCAGCAGCAGGGTTTAATACATGTTCAAAATTTCAAAAAATGCAAAATTTCAACCTTCTGAAAATTTATATCACAACATTACAAAAGACATAATTCTACTTGGTTTGCAGTAAAAGAGCTAGCAAAGTCTTCAACCGAACGACTTCACACGCTATACCGGCCTTTTGTTGTTCTTGTTTTGGAATCATCCTACATACACAATATATATAAGAAATTATATCATTATATGCATTAAGAAAAAGACAGTTCCAACTTTCGGTCCTTTAAATATTCAAATTAATCTTTTTAATTTACCCGTTAGACTCATTATATATATAACATAACCCATACCAATCAATCTAAAAGTGAGAAACTAGAAACAAAGAAGCATATAGAAAGTGAGAAACAAAACAGATAAGTAAATAGTAATGATGTTTACATGGAAGTTATAAGTGATCTTGTCAGTTATGTCTATAATTTCCTTCCATTTTCGTCCAATGCTCATCTACATTCAATAAAAAAATAATGCTATTTGATTAATATAAAAAAAACAAGCATACAATCATACATATGTAAAAATAAAAAGTTGCAAGTAAAAGCAAGCTCATGAGAATAAAAATTAAGTAATTAGCCCAAATAGGTTCTGGATCAGGTTCAATCACGTGAACATGATCTTGTTAATAATTTCTTTGTAAACTATCTTGATTAGCGTCTTTTTTTCAAAAGAAAATATATTTTATATAATAAGGCTGATACCTGAGCAGCCTCATTAGCGGCATTTTTAGTCCATAAAGAAAGTTTATCCTGCCTTTGACGAACACTGGCAACAACACCACATATTTCATCAGCATCATCAAATTGCTCACCAATTAAAGCCATTAACTGCAACAAAAGAATATAAATTCAGTTGGAAAAGAATTGACCAATTCATGAACAAAATAAACTCATTCCAGCCCAAAAGCATCAACAATCACATTGTTTTACAATTTGTATAAAAGTGAACAAAGATACATACTGTTTCAAGCCACATAGTCTCAAGACCAGGTTTTCTGCTACTAGTAACGGTCCACTTGCCTCCATTTGCACATTGTGGATCTTCCCATTTGGGCTCAATTCCAGCTTTGAACAAATGAAAATCAGCATTTCCAGGTAGCTTGCTAGGTTTGAATACATGATCATACAAACTGCAACAATAAGCAATACAATCAATCTTAATTCTAACATCAATATGTTGATTTCTGGTTTTACTTCCACGTGAGCACAGAAAGAGAACAAAAAAAACACTGATTTATCTGCTATGTAGCGAAATATGAATCGCTAATCAAACATCACATACATCGAGCAATTGGATAACCCTAATTACACACAAATTAAATCTACAGATAGCTGGATAGCTACACAATTCGTACCAATCATCAAAAGAAGAGAGTAAGAATTTATGAATCTAGATCGAGAAACAGATCAAACAATACATCAAATTAAAGACAATATTAGCATAGATACAGCAAAGAAGGACGTAAAAGAACTTATAACTAGGGTTTACCACCAAAACTCTTCGACGGTATCGAATGTGTAAACATCGCGAAGATTATTTCCCCAAGCAGCGCCTTGTTTAGGTTTGGATTGATTATCGAACCAAAACGTCCACTTCTTATCTAACCTATGGGGTTGCTCCGCCGCTGCTCCGCTCACATCTGCCGCCGCCGCTCCGTCGCTCGCCATGATTTCCGGCTTTCACTCTCTAATCGTTAACCTTCAAATAAGGGATTTCAGATTTGTTACAGAAACATATTACGGGCCCGAATAGTTGGGCCTTGAGCCCAAAGGGACGCGTTTTACATAAACAACATTTTGTGACGACGTTGTAACTTTGCCAATAAGGTCCAAATAATGCGAATATGATTAACCCGACCTGACTCAAACTCGTATAAGCTGATTAAGGTCGGGTAATCGGGTCAAGACTTGTTAATTGGGTCACTTGACTAACCCGCACTCTTGTTATTGATAGGTTTCAAGTTGTATTTTATAGATTAATCGGGTTTCGTGTTGACATAAATAACCTGATTAACGGGAAATAAAATAAATATTAAATCTATAAACCATTGAACCCTAGTTATAATATTGAAACACCGCTACATATAATACGTAGTAGAGTAGTACATGTAACCCTACAAAAAGTTAAAAAAAACTATCAATTCGTACTTTAGACTCACAATTTATAAATCACGATCATCTTATTAGATTAGATAAACGTTGAGTGACTGTGAAGTTGTGATAAGCGGATGGACAGAATATACGTTGATCTTGGAGAATGTAAATTGTAATAATTTGTGCCTTATTTCGAACATAATTTATATGTATTGACAAGGTTTGATTCTAAACGTTTTCATTTAGCTCCCCCTTTTTAACCCTAGAATGGGTAGATTCTTATCATTCTTCAATGAAAGCCTTCACTTGAAACGTGGTTGCAAATATGGAAAGAGCAATCATGAAAGCACGTGAAGACAAGTTCAAGAATTAACGTCTTAAGATATCTTGGAATAAGTTCAAGAATTAACAAGACAATCAAATGATATGTATCCCATTCCTTATCAAGTGAGTGATATTTTTAATAATTATTAAATAAGCCCGGTTAACCTGAAATCAACTAACCTGAACCTTATTCGAGTTGGATTGTGGGTAAAAGAAATTTTAAAACCCCAACTAATCCGATCCAATTAACTTGAACTCCTACCAAGTTCACCCAGTCATGCCTTGCTACTTGCAAAGATGTATATTTTGATTTAACTCCGTAAAATGCTCAAAATTCTGTTAAAATATAGGGAAGGTTCATTAGAAAATCATAAAAAAAAACTGTGGAACACTTGTGAGCCGTTCATCTTTAGAACAAAAAAAAATCCAGTACACAAAAAAGAATTCAATACAAAAAAAATTATCCAGTACTTAAAAAAATAATTCAGTACAAAAAAAAATACAGTAAAAAAAAATCAACAACCCATAAATGTTTTACAGTTAATTTTGTTATGGTTACCCAAAGAACATTTTCTGACTAAAATATAAGCTTAATTTTGTTGCCTTTCCAAATCTCTCTAAAGCATTCAAAGGCAACGGTAAGTTCTAGAACATTATGAGAGTTCACGCATGATATTTCATTGAAATTAGAGGAGTTTCCCGCACGTTACGACGGGTAATCCGTTATAATCATAACCATGATAAACACATGAAAAACTATGAACAACGGACTCGGTCTTGAGTATTAAAACGCTAGAATAATAATACTTGTCGCGACGAATGTTAATCCGAAAAACGTACCATAGACGAAAACCCATTAATAAAAGATAAAAATATGTTTGAAAGCTAAAACAACCAAAAGGAAAAGAAAAGAAAAGAAAAAAAAAAACGGTGAAATATGTGTGAAAGCAAAAAAGAAAAGAAAAAAACATCATTTATTCCCTACCCATATTTGAACCTAGGTTGGTGTTGTGGAAGTCAAGCACCCAACCACCAAACACATAACCAATTGGTTAAAATCATTGGAACCATATGAATATACCCAATAAAATATTAAGTTGCTTGCATTATTCATAGTTGTTCTCAAATCATATAGATATATACCCAATAAAATATTAAGTTGCTTGTACTATTCATAGCTGTTCTCAAATCATATAGATATAATGTCCATCGAGATCCTTTAAGAAAAGCCTAGATTCATCATGTCTATATAGAGATTTCCAAAGTTCGAAACTTTCTAGATTAAAATAAGATGTTAGGCTTGTTAGTATAAATAGAGGGTTGATCATTTGTGATTCGTGCCGTACCCATATTCAAGCTAGGGGCAACCAACCTCTTTGAAAAAAATTAATGACATATATGTTAAAATTTCGATCACCTCTAATAAAATAATGCAATCACCAAATCCACTTTTAATTTTTTAATGTTAGTTATTAAACCAAGTTGAAAAGGGCACAACTAATAAAATAAACTCAGATAAATTAAGCTTGAGTCCATTATTATTTTTTGTAAGCTAAACAAACGCTCCATTAGCCTGTATTAAACAACTTGTTATTAATTTTAGTCACCAGGTTCATTATGCTTTTATATATGAAGTTCATTATGCTATTATATATGAAATTTAGTTTATTGTCTTTTTTAAACATAAACCCACCCGATCCGGCCCGAACAGAAGAGATCAAAATTATTTTGTTGGAATACTCAAACAATTCAAAAAAATTTCGCCCCACACCCCCACCCGTCTAATGAAAAAATTCTTGAGTTTGAAATTGTTTGTTGTTTATGATCACCACATCCCATAACTATAGCAACTCACATAACACTTATTGGATCATTCTCTTGTATTCAACATCATATATGCAACTTCGCTATGATTGCTTGGATTGCTACAACGATCACCGATCCTCATATCAATCAAATAAATAATTTTGTGACAAGGGTTGATCATATAAAAGACAGTGCATTTGATCGTTATCTGCGATAAATCTTGGGCTTATAAAAACATTTAACATTTTAGGAATTTGTATAATGGTAATGCAGAAGTGAGTGCAACAAAGACTAATTTTAAAGAATTATAAATGAGACTTAAATGAATACATTAGTGAGTATGATGTGGAGATTATCGTTCAATGTATCAAGATGAACAAAAAGTTTTTACCCAATTTTACATTTGAAGATATTCTTAAACTAGATGTAAACTTAGGATCCTTGTCTTGGGCTGATGAAAATTTCAAAATCCGGAGATTGATTACTCTATATTTCGTGATGGTAGCCTTTGATGGCACCTATTAAACAAACAAGTATGCTTAAAATTTCATTGTATTACTATTATCATTGTGTTATATATCATATTTGTTCTAATTTTTTATTTTCTTTATTATTTTTGCATGTATGATTGATTGCTCCTTTAACCAGTATAGATAATCATAATATGAATGTTATTTTTCGTGCGGGCCCTCTTGGATCTGAAAATGTTGAATCATATAGGTGGTTATCACATAAACATCTTGAGCCGTTTAGCTTTACACCTAAAATAGTTGTTACTAATGAAAAAATTGGAATGTATACATCTCAAGATGTTTTACCAAACTTATGTATGTGACACGTAGGAGAAAAATTAGTAACATTGTATGCATTATTTTTTCTAAATTTTTTTGTATATTATCCTTGGCCTTTGACCGTCCAAATGGATTGTTTGACGCGGTTCCATTTCAATACTAAGCTTTGAATAAGGTGATATTTTGCACTTTATATATTAATGTATACTCTTGCGTGGTATAAAAATAAAAATTAAGAAGCAAATTACACGAGGCAATGCGCGTTGCATTATGGTTTCAAACAACATAATACAAAAGACACGTTTAACTTGTAAAGCTCCAACCAAATACAGATACTAATCATCTTTGTGGTTTAAAAATACAAAGTGTGACCTGAATTGGAGTAAGGTTGGCGGTATATTTCGGTTGGGTGCGAAAAGCTCAAAAAGCAACACATAAGATTTAAGGATTTGAATCTTTCCTAAGAAACCAATATAAATTGATATATGTGTAGTCTTTATTAGTCATGCATGCATAAAAAATAAAGGAATCAAGGAGGAGGATTAGCAGGAAAACACATAATAGTTTATTGCAGATTTCAATGATTACAACCAAAATATAACGTCTTTTATGCATGAATCTTTACCCTTAATCAATATATTTTTATCGGTCTAAATTAATTTCCTTCAAATTTTGTTCATGAAAGCATACTAATCTACTATCTACTATAAAATATATATCATGATGTCGTGGTGTATCATTATAAAAGCATTGAATCATATAATTATTGTTAACCAGAGCTTCACAAGAAAACAAGAGCTTTTTAATTATTTAAATTAATTAAATTAATAATTTGATTTTTTATAAACATGTTATTTTACATTAGATTATATAACAGATTTAGATTTTTTATTATATAATTTAGTATTTATGTTATATATTTAAAAAGGTAAACTGCCATTTTTTTAATATTGAGGTTTGCAATACTTAACAGTTTCAATCCACCATTAAAAGAAACGGTCTCTAACATTTCAAATATTAGCAATTTTCATGCCTAACGTTTCAAGCATACAAAATTTTCATATCTAATGATTCAAGTCTCAAGTCCTTAACGTTTCAAGTCTTAACAGTTTCGTCCTTAACATTTCAGATTGTAACAGTTTTTGTTCCTAACGTTTCAGGTCTTAACAATTTTCGTCCCCAACGTTTCAAGTCTTAATAAGCTTTTGTTAATAGTTTAATGACGAAAAACTGCTAAGACTTGAAACGTTAGGGACGAAAACTGTTAAAGGTAGACTAAAACTGTCTAAGTCATGCAAATCTAAGAGAGGAAAACCGCACTTATTATATTTAACGTTTTAAATCTGACATTTCTTTAATTTGCATAATTATCAACTAAATTTAAGAAATTTATATTTAAAAAGTTTCTTATTAATAATTTTAAAATCTTAAATCATAATTTATAGTTATAAAAGTGTAAATTTTTTTATTTTTATTTTTTTGTTTACAACATATTAGCTTAATATATATAATAGTTAAATGATAAAGTTTTAAGTGTTGATTTAATAGACGGATTTAGACTAGTTTATTTATAAGTTAACTAGCCAATTGACCCGTGTATTACACGAATGTGTATTAAAATTTACATTACTGCACAATTATAGGTCAAATAAACATAAACAGATACAAATAAAGTAATTTTTTTTATATTCATAAAAAAAAGAGTAAAGTACATTTACAGGTTTTTTAAAAGAAAGTTTAAAAAAATAAATAGTCTGTTGACCCGTGTACTACATTTATGGTGTATATTACAAGATTATGATCATTAAAGTTCCTGAAATCCGGGTTTTTAGAAGGAAAGTTTGACAAATTGAATTCTATTCATAATTGTCCACTAATTAAATATAATTTATTTAAAGTTTATAAGATTATTGATAATGTTTAATACATTGTCGAAAAATCAATTTCCACGTATCATGTAGTATAATAGAAGGTGACACGTGACGAATTGTTACTATTTTATTAGAAATGATACATTTAACCAATCAACGGTTTCACATGATTCAACATGAAATAAAAAATTTAAAATTTGAGCACAAGGAAACAACTTTGCTTTTTCTATAAACTTTTTAAAATAAATGTATTTTGTAGTTTAATATAGTTTAGGTAATATACTTTTTTAGCAGGTATAGCTTAGAGGGAATGCACGAAATAAAAAGTCACTTTACTCAAGATAACCTAAGAAAAACAGATGAAAAAATGTTTTAAAAAAATATTGTGATATGTTTTATATGTGTTTTCGTCACTTTTTTATATAAAAAACACAGAATAATTTTTATTTTTAAATCTGCAAGGAAAAAATGGTCCCACAAGTAACTTACGGTTTTTTAAATGATTTTACATATGTAATATAGGAATTTTATAAGTAAAATATTGTTTACATATGTAACATATATTTTTTTACTACAAAATGTTCGTATTTTATAAACAAACAATTTAAAATAAATTTTGGCCGGTGCTTTTTTAAAAAAATTTCATTAAAATTCATAAAATCAAATGTAGAAAAAAAATAAAAAAATTGTTACATATGTAAATATGTGTTTACTTAATTTACACAACTAATTAAGTTGGTTTTCAAAATATCCAATACATTATTTGTTTCTGCACAAATAAACAACCAATCCAAAAATGTATCTAACATTAGTTTTCAGAAGCAAAGAATATGCTTTGGCAACACAAAATAAATAAATTAAAGTTATATCTAGAAGTCTAAACCTTTAAATAAAAAGTGTTATGTGTTTCAAATGTATGATTTTCTTGTAAATTAAATGTTACTTAACGGTTAGTTTAAATTATTAGTTGAATAAAAATATTTTTCAATTAAAAATCCCTAATTAAAGTTAATTTTTGTAATAGTCACGTGATAGATCAACACCAGATTCAACCCGAGTTCAAGACTGATGTGGGTCGAAGTTTACCCATTTCACGAAGTTCATGCGCATCTGCGGGTTATCACGAAGGTCGAATAATCGACCCTTGCTTACCGGCCGTGAAAGTTAGAGATGAACGTGAGAGCAAACGTCGTTAAAAAAAAATAGTCAAACAGAAATGCCACACGTTTATTGACAACACAAGCTGAATCATTAGTTATATACATGAAAATTACAGATATGCTTCCAAAATGATTATTATTGACAACGACGCATTATATACAAAATTGTCAATGGGAGCAGATGTATATCACTCCTCTACTGATGAATACGAGTTTTAACAAATTTGACCCAATTATTATATATGTAGTTATATATATACACATCCTATGTTCCAACACCTGCATAGTACAAGTTCATGCAAAACTGTACTAAGTTTGATTAAATCCAAGATTGGATTGGGTAGTTGCATCTGAATGAATTCAAGCCACTTATATGTGAAAATATATCCGCCGAGTCTAACTTTTCTTCTTCCTTCACCATCACGTTCATCTAAAATACAAAAGGGTTGCAATACAATTCAAAGTTATAACATGATATTTACCTTATTTGTTAAGCTGTTTAAAATGCTCGTGACTTATAGCTAGATAGCTTGGTAAAAGCTTGCTTGAAATCAACTCATTTGTAAAGAAGTCAAGCCAAGCTATGAAGCCAAGGTAAACTTGTCTTGTTGGCTCGTTTAAACTTCAAATTTAATGAAAATAAGGATTATACTTGAAATCTGTTCATTTATAAGCAAGCCAAACCAAGCCAAATTGGGTCGGTATGTAAACGAGCCGCCTAGTAAGCTCATTTAATATAATTAACCTAAAGAAAATGAGGATTAGATGTTTATATTATTATTTGTAATATTATTATTTTGTTTAAGTAAAATATTACTTTTTTGTTATTATATATATGAGTGTTTAAAAAAACTCACTTTTATAACATTTAAAGAAAACGAGTCAATCGAGTCAAGTATTGACGCGAGTTTTCATGAGTGAAGCTGGAGTTCTAACATTTTTAACTCCCTAAGTTAAACGAGTCAAACTAAGCTGGCTCGTTTTACTGCAAGCAAACGAAAGTCTAGCTTTGCTAGTTTTAGTTGTGCTTATTTTTCGTATTTCATAAGGTTGTCTTCTTCGTTCTTACATGCATAGATTTTACATCTTCATCAGTGTCTTCTTCATGGGTGTTGCAAGTGTTTCTATGGTGTTCTCCGAACTCATCGTTTTTCGCAAACCTTCCTCTCACTCGAGGCCTGCTGTCTGCTAGGGTTTTTCGGCAAGCATACTGTAAGAAATATTGTGATTAGAAGATTGTAAGAAGGTGGAACATGGTTGCGATTTTGTACCTTAATCTTCTTGCTGAAGTTTCTCTCGTTTCGTTTCTTCATGTATCGATGAATCTTTTCTTTTCGTTCTTCGCTGGTTAGTTTGTTGGCCACTCGAAAGCTTTCGGATTCCAAACTTGTGATTTCGGGTGGTGCTAATGGATGATTACAACTTCCACCTCCATTGTTAACAAGATGTTGGCTTTCATTACTAAGTGCCTTTATATAAAGCAAGTAAACAACAAAAAGTTTCAAAGTTATGAATATAGAAACAAGAGTATGAATCTTGAATTGAAGATTACTTAATTAAATAATTGAGTATTGTGTATGGTGTTAAGTGTTAACTCGAAACTAATCTCATATGTAAATGTTTTTAAACTTCTTGTTAATTTACATCAAAATTACATTGTTTACTTAAATTAATAACTAGCAATTATTATTCCTAATTTTACTCCCAACGTCAAAGGTTAATTATTTCCTTTTCTTTCTTTTGTGTAATGGTTTTCAAGTTTCAATTCCATAATATACTGTGAGAGAAAATATATTTCTAGTTAAAGTTATACTAAATAATATTTATGCATTGAACTAAGAAGTGGTAGTATAATATAAATGAAATAAAACGTCATAGTTTTACTAGGTTTCATGTTCAAATCTCGACGTTTTGATAACATCATATTCACTTTTCTCTAAATAATCACCTGCAATTCATTAGAATTGTACGGGCGCGAGATGGGATCAGGAAAGAAGATGGCACCATTATCACCATGGAAATCTAGTTCATGAACTTGAATTTCATTCGAAAACGACAAATTCCCATTGAAAATACCACAAGTATCAATCGGTAACATGGAGTTTGAGTTCCTTGATGTGAGATATGTATGATCAAGGAAACAATGGTTAGGAGATGAAGGATTAATGTTCAACCGCATGCACTTCGAAGGCGGCATAGATATCGACATGCTTTCGTTTTCACATACCATCGGTCCCATCATCGACACAACATCCGTTTGATCATTTGGCTGAGGGTATGGTAAAATAGGACCATCTGTCGCGAGTTGAATTTGGTTTTCGAGTAGAGAAAGATCAAATTGATCTTGTTGGCTAAAAGGATATTCAGTGAGGTTTGTGAAATCTTGTGAGGCACACATATCATTTTCTATATTTTTTTCTTCAAACATGCCGGTGTAGTCACCGTGTCGGTTGTCTATAGCTGTGGTGGTGGTTGTTGTGGTGGCGGTTGTTGGATATTTGATCATATCAGAAGGGAAAGATATATTGTTGACATAAGAAGATTGTTCTTCATAACAACAATTAGAAGCAGAAGCAACATCTGAGTTTTGTAACGTTTCTTGAAATAGTTCTGATTCACAAAACTCCAAGATTTGAGCACTTAAAGGGCTCGATGCTTGCTCCTGATATCACAAAACACAAAGAAAAACTTAATAGCAATAAAAAAAAAAGTAACATACATATTACAACTATTAGCTATTAATTATAAACATTTAAACGTGTGTTTTTTTAAAAAATATGTACCATAACTATTCATTTTTGGATTTCCATACAAGCGTGATTAATTACTAGTAATAGATCGACTTTAATACCATACCTTAGACCTAACATCTCCATATATCGTCGATGGTGACATAGATATGTGCATGAAAAGAGACGATATTGGTGACTACTACATCGAAAACGACTTGTTTTTAATATGTTTGGTAAAATGATTGAATTTAGGCACGCGGGGGAGATGTTCTTTTTGTAGACGTAGACGCGCTACTAAACGACAAGTCATGAACATCAACGCCTAACGTATTTTCATCAAGTAAGCTTATCATCTTAGTTTCTAAACTCGTAACAATTAAAAAAAAACTATATATATATACCGGAGGAGGTAATTGATCAGGCGGATGAACAACGTCCTGCAACATTCTTCTAGCCTTTTATCGATAGAAACCGATGATAATCCAAAGAATATGTTCGAGGATGAAGAATATGATCAATTCTGAAATTCTTGTTGCGTATGCTCCAAGTAAACGTCTGAAACCATCCAAAAGACCAAACTCAGGTGAGAAATAATATTATGATCAGATTCAACAAAAACTAGAATTAACAAAAAGTTGTTAGAGAAAAAGAAAAAAAAGAGTGCGATGAGGAAGAGAGAGAGAGACAGACAAGTAAGGTGGAGCAAAGGTAACGTTAGAATATTGAAGGAAAATAGGTCCGATATATAATGTTGCATGAATAATGTCCGTACATCGTATTTGTTCTCCTATAATGTCTCCGAACCATACATTGACTATGTCACGTGTGGTTTTGTCCGATCTGACATCATCAATCTTACTAACCTATGAGTCAACCAACCCCCTAGTTGAATTTCGTTTGACCCATCAAAATTTATAGGCTCCACATATTTGATGTCTATATTACTAAGGACGGTATGTTAATTTCTAGAAAAAAATCAAAAATAAATAAATAAATATTCGGATACTCAAGGTGTCTCACTTCCTAACTAAATATTGAAAGTTTAAATCGTGCCGAAAATCATGCAGATTTATGAATAGCTTTAAATTAATGTGTGCGTCTATTTTCCGTTTAAAGGAAGTAAGGACGCTATGTGATTCATATTTACCAATGTTTAAGAAACTCCGGCCGGTTGGACTGGCAACCAAACAGCCAACCGATCCGATTATTTGCTTAATATCGTTTGATTGGTTAGACCGGTTGGACCAGGTAACCGACCAGTTGAACCAGTGATCGAACCGAATTTATTTTTATTTTTTATTTTTTCAGTACTTTTTATATATATCCCATTAAAATAATTATTGAATAATCCGGTTTTTTAGATCCTATCAGTCCAATGAACCAATAAGTGTCCATGATGTCCGGTTCGTTTTTAAAACATTGATATTTACTCTTACACAACCGGTAAAACACAAGCTTTGGAAAAGCATTTTCTTTTGTTAACCTTCGATTCCATATAACGAATTGCAAGTTGGCTTAGTGGTCGGTGTAAGTTGTTGTGAATATAAGAGAGAGAAATAGTTACTGTTCACCTCTCTATTTCATGAAGAATATGGAGATGCATATTTTAGTGGAGGAGAGAAAAAAATAATGATTTTTTTCTAATAATTATTTAAAGTGGTTGTGAGTGAATAAGAGATAAATAGATAATGATAAGTATATAAAAAATATTATTTAATTGAAAAAAATAAAATTAAATGATAACATGAATGCCTTAAAAGGCAACTCCCTGTTTTTATTTTAAGCTAATATGAATTCTTTCACCTTTATAATATTTTTAAATTCTTATAATTGTTTTGATTCTTTTACTTACTAAATATTCTCTTTTTTGAAAATTTTAAACGACTTCTTTCTCAACATGCTTATTTTTATTAATTATCCGTTCACCGACAAATTTTTATTTTACACATCCTTAATTTAGCATTGGATTTTAATAAAACCTGACCTATTTTACTTTAATAATGTCAACTTAAAAAATTGTTAACATCAATCCAACTTTTTATATCGTTGATTTGTGACAACCAACGCTAACTCCGTTAGCATATTGCTGACGCCACGCCAACAAATTGTTGCCACGACAGAAAACCTTGTCATGTCAGCATGTCACATCAGCAATATGCTAACGAAGTTAGGTTCCGTTAACTCTGAACTGTTACAAGTAAATAATATAAAAGTTGGGACTAGTGATAACAATTTTATAAATTGGGATTATGAGAAGACAATAAGTAAAATTTGACTTTTTTATTTTCTTTCTGTGAGTTTTTGTTTTCTGTTTAAGAAACTTTTCCTTGTGACGTGGTGATGTTTTATTTTAGATATAAAGTTTTAAATAATTTCAATGTCTTCATCGAATTACGTAGGCTTATGTTATGATTTTGTTTTTATAATGTTTCGAACGCCCCTCCCAGACAATGCATGAGTGTGTTTATGTTAACATTTACGTTTCTCTTTTACATATTTAATTACGTCAATGTCACTGTCAAGCACGTGACAACCCTTATGGTAAAATTATTCTAAATAAAAAAGATCAAATAGGGTATAACTGATTTCAAAATCAACGAACCACTAAAGTTAAGCAATTTATGTCACAAACAGGGGCGTACCTACATTGTAGTGTGGGGGGGCAACCGCCCTCCTTGAACCGAAATTTTTTAGTGGCACATATATGTTAAAATCCCGAACGTCCCCCATGAAATTTTGCAATCGTCCCCCAATCCGCCCCTAATCTGCTCCCAATCCGCCCCAATTCAATCTTGATTTGTAAATTTTAGTTATAAAACCAAGTTGAAATAGACAGAACTAATAATATTCACCTAATTTAAATTAAACTTAAGTCCATTTTTACATTTAATACGCTAAACAAACCCACAATTAACCGATATTAAACAAGTTCATTATTAAGTTTATTAAATTAAATCAACTCATTGGTAGATTATTATGTTTTTGTATATGAAATTTAGTTTTGTTCTTTTTTTTAACTTGACCCGACCCCATACTACTTAACCGGCGCGAACATAAATTGAAAAAATTATTTTATAACAATACTCAAACGGTTCTAAAAAATTTTCGATCCCCATGAAAAAAAATTCTGGGTTCGCCGTTAGGCTCTCAATTATTCATCATTTTATAAAACTTACTTAGGTTGCTGAACCACTAAGATCGAGGTTCCTGTTGTGTAAAAACTACCATTTATATCCTTGTCATTTTATTTTACATCAGTTTCTGTCTCTGAGGCTAACAGACGTTTGTCAAGCGTTAGCCTTGTCAGAGAGAGTAGCGTTGTCCTTTTACCCTAATAGTAGAGGCTATTTTGGTCCTTTTCCAATTTCATTATCTCAAACAAAACATGCAGACAAATGGAACAACTTCTCCCTTCTTTTAATCGTCGACAACAGCGTGTGATGTTCTAGCAATTGAAGCTCCTCCCCAACATCAGCACTTTCTTGTCTTCACATCTGCGACTTCTCCTTTTTTTTTACTGATTCCGATCACATTTGACGATGGCAATGATGGTAAAAAAAAACGAAAAGCGGCAGTGGAAACCATTTCATCTTGTTAATTTCGAGAACATAACGGACCTAAACACGTATTTGAGTGGATTTAGAATCAGTGTTATTAGATCCCGTGGTGTATTGATGGTGAAAGGAGTTCCGATTGCTTTTCCAAACATAGTGATTGGCTAATGATTCAGAGTATTCTATATTGTGTATGATTTTTTCTAGAATGGAATTTTGTGGAATAAATTGATTCACATAAAATTCATAGATTCATATGATGAAATTCCAAACGAAGATAGAAATGCAAGTCTAATCATGATTCTAATATCACCAACGCATTTTGGGATTAATTCGTAGTACATGAGATGATAACTCTACAGTTAAACGTGCTTAGTATTAGCAATCCAGGATGAGTTGAAACGTTAGGGATGAAAATTTTTAAGACTTGAAACGTTAGATACAAAACTTTTAAGACTTGAAACGTTAGGGATGAAAATTTAAATCGAAATCAAATTCTATGATAAATTTATGAATAGCAGTTGTCTACATTTGTTTCCTGGTGACATCATTGATGTAAGGGATCAATTTTTGAAAGATTGTGGGTATGTTTTATGATAGTTATGTTTGAGTTTAAAACTTGGTCGGTATCATTTACAGATGAGTCAATTCAGTTCTTAAATCGTTTAGTGATATTTTGTTTTGTGTTTTTGAGTGTAAGGTAAAAAAGTTCAGATTTTTTGGGAATCTCCAACTCTCTCGTCGTCACAGTGGTGCGTATTAGCAGCGATAGATAAACATTTATAAATGTTGGAATTATGCTTTAGATGTAATTAGAAGATTCTAAAAAATTTAGAATCTGAAAAATTAGACAAGTGTCAACATCAATAATCTAGAGAAAATTGTATTCATGTGCAAGTGGGTATTTTGGACGGTTCGTATAATCAAGTAGAGACGCAAAATTAATATTATGAGCCAGGTTGTGGTCCAACCATATAAGTCAAAAGTTTTATCAAATCGAATTTAAGATGCAACTGAAAAATTGAACTAATATGAAGATTAATGATTAAAAAATAAATCCATTATATAACTTTTAGACAAATAGGTATATCCGTGTATAAAGTTGCTACATATAAGAAGACTAAAGACGAATACAATATCATTAAAAATTTAGAAAAAAGTCGCTTTTCTACTATTTAAGCCAACAAAAGCTTAGGAGCCCACCCAAAGTACCTTCTATAGAAGGGAATCCGTTTAGCATTTCGGGCCCGTTCATGTTAAGTATAATATAACATTTGTAAAACTAAAAGGTACGAGTTTTATCATTTTTATTTCAAACATAATTTTGTCATAAATTTGAAATTAAAGTTTATGTTAATCTAGTTTCTATGTCTGGTTAACGTGTAGGACAAAACCCAACTCAAATAAATCAGACGAGACTAACAATTCTCAACCCTAACATCATGGATTATTTCAAGAATGGTTTCAACTTTTTTAAAGTCTATCTGCCTTGGGCCTTGTATAGTCACAAAAATAAAATCTAACTCAGATATACCCAAATTGATTTATAGATCTACTACGGACACGTTTAACACAACTAATTTTAATTAGTTAAATCATAAGAATCACATTTGGCCAGCGGTACATATGATTAATCCAACTATGAAACATGGGCATCCGACTTTAAATAACTGGCATCCAACTTTAAAACACGGACGTTTAAAACTTAAAAGTTAAAAGGAATGTGACATCTTCTACATTTAATTATTTAAACGGAAAATACAGTTGGGTCATCTTGCATATAGGCCCGGCTTCACAGTCTCATAGGGCGTGTGGGCTTTAGGCCACAAAACATTAGGCCCTATATTTTTCCTAAGCCCATTTGTTGTTTAATTTCGTATTTCAGTATGGCATATCTACGAACACAAGATTTGATAAATAGCAATTTTTTCCGAGAGTCTAATGCAGTTTCCCTAATTGTGGCAACCTTTTATTTCAATTGATGATTTTCCAAATGTCGATTGCAAATTCACAGCAATGTTGCAGTGTCGCACAACTAATGCATACTGTGTCTAGGGATACGAAAGGAGAAAGGAGAAAGTCGTTTGCGAGGTTGGAATTGTGGACGCCGGTTTGGTGAAGCGCGGTCTAGCAAAACAGTGTAAGTCTTTTTTTTTTATAGTTTAAACAAAACTCTTTTAAAATTCTATAGCGAGCAAAAAAAAATTTGTTTATAGGCTTGTTAGAATTTTTCTGGTAGGTTTCTTGATATTTGCAACAAAATTAAAAAGAAAACAAAACAAAATGAAGCCCTAAAACCTTTTTAACTAAACAAGTTTGGAATTCATTTTTCACAAAAACTTAAACTGCATTGATTATCTGAGAAAGTTACTTTGATCTTGTAAAAAAAAAATTATATTTTTCTTTTAAGGGCCAACAAACTTATAAGATTAAAAGCGGAACTAACAAGATGTGAGTTCAATCAAAGTACATACACGGAAACAAAGCAAAACAACAAACAATTATATATCTATATTAAAAATAAAATGAAATCACGCCAATGACCTCATGTCCAGTGGCGAAGTATAGTGACGCTCGGGCGGGGCGACCGCCCCTGCTCCATTTTTCTCCAGAAGTATATAGTTGATATCCCGTAATTTAAAAATTTTTATACGTATGATCTCACTCCTGCAGTAAAAAAAAATTAAGGTAACTTTCGCCCTAGCTCCAAAATATTTTATATTTATCCAAAAATATGGAAGGAAAAATACCCGAGTGACTAAAAAACGTATATTTATTTGGGTATTTGAGGTTTGGGCTTATAATTAAATACCTAATTATATTTAATATATAAAACCTAATAATTATAATTAGTCCATTACCAATAAATTAGAAACACATAACCCGTTACCAATAAAAAAATACCCAGCCCATTTTCTTTTTGAATAGCAGAGGATATTACGTGCTAGCCACCGAGAACCGTACGATGTAGCCAATGTCGATTCCCCGACCTCCGTGAGACCGTACCCCCAGATAAGCGGGAACCGAATGGAATCCGTAAACTCTCTCCCCTCCTTGGGTTTGAACCGGTGACCTCTATTCGAGGTGCACTTTCTCCCCATCACAGGAAATTGCCCAGAGCAATTGCTCTAGACAAGATTTGAACCTGAGACCTCTTAAAGGAAAAGCCTCAAATTCATACCTCCTCCTAACCACTTGAGCTAAAAATCACTGGTCCATTACTTATTTAATAATAAATATTAAAATAAAACAATATATAATATTCCTAATTGGCTAATTGTTTTGAGTTTTTAAAAAAATTAAAAAAAGAACAAACGGCATTACAGCCCCCTTGTGATCCGCATACGAACAGAACACCAAGAGCAAGGGCGTCCAAACTCCCGGCTCCAACCACTGCTCGTCTGCTCCGCTGTGAGCCACCCAATTCCGTCCACTGCTTTGTCTTATAAACAATTTAGTATTTTTTGTTAACAAGTATTTTAGTTTTTATGTTTCAATGAAAATAGTAGTATATATTTTTTGAATGAAAAATTAGAGTTTTAGTAATGTTGTCCCGACTCGACCCGAACCGCTGACTTGAAAAGTAGCATTAGGGAAAAAAAAATAAGCCATAAATCCCGCCCCTGCTTCTGTCTTTTTCAAGCTCCGCCACTGCTCATGTCATAGTTTGTCTTTTTGCAAAATTTGTCACTAAAAGGAAACCAAGAATCTTGTCCAAATGCATATCCTAAACACTATTTGGACCGGTTTTCAACATATGTGTACGCTAATTACACCTAAATGAATATACCACCTAACTCTCCTATTTTTTTACCCATCTCTTTCACGTTCACTCATCCATTACATTTATAAATCATCACTCACTCTCTCTGTACGCGGCACTGACGCATCACCACTCACACCCTCACCACATTATAACCATTACGCATAGTCTTACTAATGTTTTATCATGTTTTCATCATGTCACGAACATTTTATATCATAAGATTGATCACTATTTAATCAGTAGCATTGTGTTTCCGATCAAAAATAATAATCGGTGTTAACGATAATTTTTACCGTAATTGAAATGTTAATTAATTTGGTTTTCGGAATAAATTTTTTTTTTTTTTTTATTTGTTTCCATAATACACAGCTTTTGCTTTTGACTAATTATGAATATATTATGTCTAAAATTTATTATTATTATTATTGAAATTTTAAGTAACCGAATTATTACGATGATGACAAATGTCAAAATTAAGATGAACAGCTTAGCGAAATTTCTTGTGACAGAATATTTACTTGTTGAAATATGTAAACTAGTAATTCTTAGACAAACACATCATTTTATATATTTCTAATACTTGACTATGTTTGTAATTGATCATTGGACCTCTAATTGAGCTAATGGAGTCGAAGTTTGTTATTGGGCTGCTGCTGTGAAGATATTGGGCTGTTGCAGTTGATAGTGGGCTGGATCTTAGCACATGGGTTATAAGTTTGTTGCCCTAATTTGGATATCATATAAGGAAGAAGCGTTATGTAGCCACAGTTAACGATGATCACCAACATGTTATTACTTCACTGGTGTTAGACAACTTTTCCTACTATATGGATCTGCATTTCTTCTGTGGTTAGGGTTTATAATGATAAACTCATTCTTGTGATAGCAATCTTGTGTCAGTTTAGAGTTTTGTTTAGATCATCAGATTGATGAGTCTGAGTATGTATTTTCTATTTTGTTCTTGATAGATTCATTTAGTTTCGTCAGATTTCTATAAACTTTGCACTGGGTTGTTTGATTAATAAATCTATTACGTGTTTTTGACATGGTATCAGAGCTATAATTGCTCTTGATTTCTAGTTGTTTATCGTTGATTCATCGGATTTAGGGCTCGTTCTTCAACACAAAAAAAAAACAAAAAAAAAACACTTAGAATCTATTCGTGTTCTCGATCTGTTTGTATCAGTCTTGTCTCATTCTTGTATAGATTTGAGTTCATTTGTATCGCACCGAATTAGATCTGTGTTTTAAATCTTCTTGAGCTCTTGATGCGTCGATTCTTGGGATTTTGTATTTGGTTCATCTTCCGCTGATTAGGATTTGTATTTTTCGCTGCCTTGATTCTCGAGATTTATTTATTTTTTGGCAATCGTCTTGGGTTTTTTTAATACATTCTGGTCTGAAATTGTAAATGAAGGTCAAATCCCCATGTTCGGATTTGTAATCCGATTGCTATGAATAAAATTAGATGACTCTGATTGTCTTGACAAATCAGACAGTAGGTTTTGGTTTATACACCTCTCGTTCTGAACATTATCATGATCGTAATGGTCTTTGCTTTTCGAATCTGCATAATCTGTGTGTAGTATTCATTGTCTTGTCTAGATCTTATTGAGTGTTCTTGTTTGTCTCCTTACCATCTTTTATCCACATGTCTTTAATGGTCCGTCACACCAGTGCATCTATCTTATTTAGAGAAGACAGGTTTTATGGGTAAGAACTGATCTTGAAGGTCTGATGAATTGGTATGGTGGTGTTCAGTTTGAAGATTTGGTAGGGACTATCTCTGCTCTTGACAGTTTTGTACATTTCAACTAAGATGAAACATCAAGTAAGAAGTTGTTGGTTCAAAGAGAGTTGCAGTTGAATCCTTCAAAATTACATCGTAAGTCTTCTGTTTCAATTCTATCTACCACAAAAAGCAAGGTTTGATTAGTTTTCATCATGTTGTTTACATTGTTATTGTTCTTTATTCTTGAGTGTTTTTTATTCTTATATTGTGGGCTTTGTTTGTTATGATCTTGTGTCTGACTAAGATCTGTATTAAAATTCAAACCACTAATCTAAATTGTTAATATTTAGGTGGACTAATGTGGTTGTAGAAAAGGTCATTTAGTCTATGTCCACGAAATTACATCTAAAACCTTATGACACATGTTATGGTGGTTTAGTATTCTCTGTTTTTGTGGTTTTTTTAACTGATCTATATCTAACGTTAGTAAACCCATCAATTAAAAAACCTTAAAATGTTGAATACATGTTTTCTTCATGATAACTTGCGATTTTCTATAACTTTTTTGAAAGGATTTGTTTTTTTTTTGTTTGGTAAGTTCCACCTTTCATTTCTCCTTCACAATAAATTGATCAACAAGTCTTGAGTTTAAAGTTTTTTCTTGTGGTTTAAATGATAACACTTTGGTATATCAAATCAAAGTCAGTTTGACTAATGTTAGAACTCTGACATTAGATTAATGCAACCCAAGATTTTTTGTTTGCTATGTGAGTATGTGACTTGGTCTTCAAGATTTAGAGTTAGAGATAAGCTTTGTAGTGAGGCAAATCTTTTATGAGTTTTCTGTATTTTGTTATTGTTTGTTAAACATTATGATAAATTTGTTCGTTTGGGCATGTCTTAAACTACTTTGGATTTTTTGGATGTAGTGTTTTTGTAGATTCAAAATGTCTTGTTTTTGGACGTTTTTTGATACTGTTCTCTCTGATGAGAAACTTTTATGATCTAGCTATTTTGTTATCATTGTGTGTTTCCTTGGTCATCATGTGAGTGGTATTTCTGCTTGTAAAATGGTTTGATTTGTGGTATACAGTCAAACGCTATTTTTGGTTGCACATTGTCTGTCTTGTTTTGTCCTATGATTTTGTTTTCTGATTAATAGAACCTTGTGGTTTATGAGCTTGTTCACTTGTGTTTTTCAAGATGGTTTCTTGAATTTTGTCAGCCTATATGTTCTTTTCTGGGAAGAGATGTTTTGTTTGAAAAAATCAGGTGATTTTTATTCAATCAGAATTTTGTTTGTTGGCTGTCTTTCTTGTCTGGTTTAGCTTATGCTATTTTTTGTTCATCAGACATGTCATTTGAATCTTATGATTTTGTCTTATATGTGAAGGTGTAAAAGGTTTTGAGTAAATGAAAAATAGTTTATATGTTCTTCACTTGTCTTATCATCAAATATGTTTCAGATTGTTTTTAAAATCATGTGATTTTTTGTTGTTCTAATCTGATTCTGGTATACTTTCCTTTTTTTTTGAAGTATCTCTGATTTAGGGTTACCTTTTCGTCATCGTGTTGTGTTGATGTTCATATGGTTGAATCCGTTAGATCGTAGAAGATCGTAGAGAGTTATAGTGATAGATCATTGTGTTGATTGTGTATCTTAGAGTTGGTTTTGATACTTTGTATTCTATTTTCAAACGATCTGTAGTTGTTTCAAGTGTTTTGGTATAAATTGAGTAGATCTGTTATATTACCATTTCTTTTTTATCTTTCAGACATAGTGGTCTGATTTGATTCTGACTTGGTTATAAAATCCAATGATTCGGTGTTAATCAGAACGGTTTTCTTGTTTGGCTCATTATGGAAGAGAGATATCATCATCAATTCGGGTCTCTTTGAGTTCTCTGATCTAGGGTTTAATGATCTCTGTGTTATTGATCATTTAGTTAATCTGTTAGATCGTAGTGAACTGGTGTGTTAGATCATCGTATTGAAGATTTAAAGTCTGTTAACATGGAATTTTAGTCTTTTTCAAAAGCAAATTTAAATTCGTTATCTGATTAAGAGTTTTTTAATCGGCTCAGATTTACAATTATCAAGTTGTCATTGGATGTAACTTGTTATCTGATGTAGAGTCAGTGTGATTCTTAGTTTTATCAGATTTGTTGAATCTTGTGATTCATTTTTTTGTAAGGTTGTAAAAGTTTTTGATTTAATCAAATGAGTCTTTAGGTTCTTTATAAGGTTTGACATGATATTTTTTATAAAGTTGTAAAAGTTTTTGATAAATCAAATTAGTCTTTAAGTTCTTTACATGTATTGACATTGTTCAGTTGTTTCAGACGTGAAGTTTTTTAAAGGTCTTGTGACTTTTGTATCAACATCTATGTTTATGCTGTTGTTAAAGAATCTTATGATTCTTTGTTATATGGTCAACTATCAGTCTCTTTTGTTTGTTTAGACTTGTTTCGCCAGTTAAGGAATCCAGTGATTTGTTTTTTTGTTATAACCTATTATTAGGTCAGTTATAACCTGCTTTTTAGGTTTGAAGCTAAACATGTTTTTATTGGCGCATGTGGGCCTACGAGGTCCTTCAAATTTGGGAACAGTTAACAAGCTTTTTGTTAAAATCATAAGATCATTTTCAATCTTGAGCTGCTTAAATAGTATTGATTTGGTTTGATTGTATAATCATTTTATCTGCTCATGATGTTTAAATCTGTGATTTTATAAAGTCGTGTCACTTCATATCTGTGATTTTGGATAGTCTGTGCATGTTCTGATTAATCTTGTATTTGCTTAAGGGTATAAGGTTATAAAATCTTGTGAACCTTGGTTAATTCAAAACATGTTTTCTAATCTGTTTTGTTTTATTTTCTGTTGTTACAGAATGTCCTTGTATTTGTGTTAAATGTATGATTGTACATCATTACATTTATGTGCTACGGTGAGCCCTAAATCCGATGAATCAACGACAAACAACTAGAAATCAAGAGCAATTATAGCTCTGATACCATGTCAAAAACACGTAATGGTTTTATTAATCAAACAACCCAGTGCAAAATTTATAGAAATCGGATGAAACTGAATGAATCTATCAAGAACAAAATAGAAAATACATACTCAGACTCATCAATCTGATGATCTAAACAAAACTTTAAACCGACACAAGATTGCTATCACAAGAATGGGTTTATCATTATGATAAAACCCTAACCACAGAAGAGATGCAGATCCAAACAGAAGGAAAAGTTGTCTAACACCAGTGAAGTAATAACATGTTGGTGATCATTGTTAACTGTGGCTACATAACGCTTCTTCTGGGCAACAAACTTATAATCCATGTGCTAAGGTCCAGCCTACTATCAACTACAACAGTCCAATATCTTCAAAGCATCAGCCCAATAACAAACTTTAACTTCAGTAGCTCAATTAGAGGACCAATGCTCAATTTACAAACAGAATCAAGTATTAGAAATATATAAAATGATGTGTTTGTCTAAGAATTATTAGTTTACATATTTCAACATCTCCCCATAATTCAGTAGGCAAATACATCATAAAAAAACAAGGACTGATGAGTGAAGATAAAAACATTTTATTCCTAAAACAAAGACCGATGGCTGAAAACAAATATACTCAAACCAAAACTCTCAAAGTTGAAATCATACATGACTTATTAGGATGATTTGATATTGAGAAATTGAAATAAAAGAAAACCCAATGAATAAAAAGAAACACACTTTGTTACCCTAATAGCTGCAGTTAAAAATTGGTCTTTTTTTCTACTTCACTTTTAGCAAATTTCAGAACAATCACCAAAAAAACATTGCCATGTATATTATTTTGGTTGAACAATCAGAAAACCACATAATATAATTAGACAGTTATGATAAGCAAACTAAAACTCAAGAGAAGAACATTAATTTGAAAAGTCTTGACTCACAAAATTAAGACTTAGAGATTAAAAAGAAATTATTTTTTTTATTTTTATTTATTTTGAACACTACTAGTGAAATAGAACTTGGTGTTAGATAT
Organism: Stevia rebaudiana; assembly: GCA_009936405.2. Classification (NCBI taxonomy): domain Eukaryota; kingdom Viridiplantae; phylum Streptophyta; class Magnoliopsida; order Asterales; family Asteraceae; genus Stevia; species Stevia rebaudiana. The sequence goes on from WOUH02000009.1 coordinate 2,106,141, forward strand.
AAAACCAGATGTCACAAACAGAATGTAAGACTTTTCTTTACAAACAAAATGTAGACAAATAAGTAAACAGTATCTGCATATAAAAGATAACATATAAATCACACTATCATACTCTTGAATACCTAAATTAGATTAGCATGATCAATCAATAATGAATCACAAGATTCAAAACAAAAATACAAAAGGTAAACTTCTTTCGGACTTACATGAAAACAATTTAATAAACCAGAAATACCCAAATCGGAAAAACTTAGAAATAACTTCCAAAACAACAAAGCGTGATTTAAACACATAGCGTTAAACCGATTAAAAAATTAAAAAAAAATGAACAAGTTCATAAAGTCAAACAACTTTTAGAAACAAAGACTTGCCGTAGCACATAAATGTAATGATGTACAATAATACATTTAATACAAATACAAGAACATTCTGTAACAACAGAAAATAAAACACAACAGATTAGAAAACATGTTTTGAATTAACCAAGGTTCACAAGATTTTATAACCTTATACCCTTAACCAAATACAAGATTAATCTGAACATGTACACACTATCGAAAACCACATATATGAAGTGACACGACTTTATAAAGTCATAGATTTAAACATCATGAGCAGATAAAATGATTATGCAATCCAAGCAAATCAATACTATTTACGTAGCTCAAAGATTGAAAATGATCTTATGATTTTAACAAAAAGCTTGTTAACTGTTCCCAAATTTGAAGGGCCTGGTAGGCCCACATGCGCCAATAAGCTAAGGGCTAAAAAGGTTTTGAACTGTTCGAAGCCAGTTTCTTCATATCGGTTTAAAGTTTAGAAACGGAAGTATGGGATCGGTTTAGAGATTTTTAGGATAAACCGATTGTTTTAAACTGGTTTTTACCGGTTAGCCTGCCTATAGTAAAAATAATTGTTTTGGGTCGTTTTGAGCCAGAGGTCTCTCTGGAGCAGCCTCTTTATCCCACTGGGATAACGGTAAGGTCTGTGTCTATCCCACATCCCCCGACCCTAGTAAGTAGTAGGACTTTACTGAGTATGTTTGTTTGTTTGTTTATACTAGTACGTTTATTATATCAGTTTGGTCGTTTGGGTTTTCGGTTTTTCAAAAACTGCTTAATAACCAAAACGTTCTGAAAAAAATCGCTTAGTATACCATTGACCGGTTAACCGGTCGGTTTTATGAAATCGGTTTACCGGTAGGTTAACGGACTTGTGCACCTCTAAATATAGCTTCCACACCAAAAAAAGATAAGTAACACTTTATGAAAGATGACCCTAACTTATTCTCGGTCAAATAATGTAGAAGGAAGATCGAAGATAAGTTGGTATAATTCAATATTAATCCTTACAATCAGTGTAGATGGGTTACGAACGTATCTGGCTTTGTAAAACTTCCTTATGTATGTGTTACCCATAACTATAACATATAGAAACTTACAGGACCGATTTTGTAAAATCTTTAATAGTATAGGGACTGGTATTGTAAAGTCGTCGGAACCAAGAGTTTGACGAGATCAAAAGCCACCCGAAAACAGAACTTTACCTACATCGTAATTGCTCAGGAAAAACCTCCAAATTTCTAACGCAACATCTCTCGTTGACTTTATTCATTCTCATCGTAGATTATTGTACATAATCAGCGTTTGTTGAATTTGGATCTTCAAATTCAGATCAAACCCTAAATCGACACACTCAGAATTGAAGTAAAACAGCGATGAGGAGAGTATTCGGCGCAAAGAAAGACAAAGAACCACCTCCGTCCCTTAATGACGCCTCTGATCGGGTAATTAACTAATTATTCTCTGTTTATTCTTTATTCGATGGGATTCGTATCACGGGCCTGTTTAATTTGATCAATTGTCGTATTTGGGGGTCATTATTTAGAATGATAATCGTGTCGAATTATGTTTATTAGTTTACGAATTGGGTTCTTTGTTATTATGAAGACTTCAATTTGGATACAAATGTGTTTATAGGTTTAAGCATGTGAATTATTAATAGGTAGGGTTAAAAATCAAAACCTTGGAGGACTTAATACAGATTAGCTGAATACTACAGTCTACATGGACTCTTAAATCTTCAGCAAATCTTATATTTGATAGTATTGTGATATCTCAATGTTTTATGGAATTGGGATACAGTTTGAGTTGATTACATAATTGTGTTACAACTAGCAAAATGTTAAACCGAAAGATCAATTATCCTTTATATGAATATTCATGTATAATGTATTGCATTTATTGATTGAAGTCTAGAAGTCAATGTAGTTTGATAAAATTAAGCACTTTGTTCTTAATTTTATGTTTCAAACAGAAGCTGGATTTATTTTGTAACTTGTAACTTGTTTCAGATCAATAAACGAGGTGAAACCGTGGATGAAAAGATCAAACGGCTCGATGTAGAACTTGCTCGATATAAAGAACAGATCAAGAAAACCAGACCGGGTCCCGCTCAAGAAGCTGTGAAGGCTCGAGCAATGAGAGTTCTCAAACAAAAAAGAATGTAGGTGTTTTAATTAATTAATATGACAAGTTCGAAATTTTGCGAATGTAATAGATCCATGTTTGCATAATAAATTCATATCTTTAACATAATAGCTTACTGTTTTACGATTAGTTACCAATAAGTATTTTTGTTTCAGAAAATAAAAATTAGAAAACTTGAAAGCTTCATATATTTTCTTGACTCGATTATAAAATTTGAACAAAATTTTTTAATTATTATCTGCAGGTATGAAGGACAACGTGACATGTTATATAATCAAACATTTAACCTAGATCAAGTTGCATTTGCTTCAGAAGGGATTAAAGACGCTCAACAAACAGTATAGTTTCCAATTATCAAGTTTTAATGCTACTGCTTTTAGATATTATTTGTATAAATCTTTATGACTTGTATGTCTTCTCACTAATTAATTTTGTAACTTGCAGATGTCGGCTTTGAAATCAGCAAACAAAGAATTAAAAGGAATGATGAAAACCGTGAAGATTCAAGACATTGATGTTAGTACATGATTTATTTTGGCTTTTTATTCGGATAATATCTAATTGTGAACCATTTCATATGCAGAATTTACAAGATGAAATGATGGACATGATGGATATTAGCAATGAAATTCAAGAATCTCTTGGTAGAAGTTACAGCGTGCCAGATGACATTGATGAAGATGAACTTTTGGGAGGTAAACACATGTTACTTCTATTTTTTAATTTCCAACATCACATTGGTTTATTTGGATAAATAATTTATTTATTTTTTAATGCAGAACTTGATGCTTTAGAGGCTGACATGGGTTATGAAACTGAAAGTGCAGGCGTACCTTCGTATCTTCAACCTGATAACGAGCCCGATTTAAGTGAAGAACTTAACTTACCTTCAGCTCCAAGTGGACACGCGGTGCCATCTGGCAGAATTAACAATCAGGTGACTTTTTAAGTTTACCTAAATCCTTTTAAATTTTTAACTAAAAACTTGGATTATTAATCTGAATATAGTTTTGTAATTGCATTTATATGTATTAATTATTTCTACAAATTCTAGAAAATTATTTTTTAGAGCAACCCAACACGACCAATTTTAAAAAGTACCCATTTTGGCTGATATTGTCAAAGTTTGATTGTATTTATTATCAACATTTGGGTTGCAGGCTGTGGATGAATTTGGTTTTCCTGCTGTTCCTCATGCATCGCTTCGTAGTTAAGTGGGATTTATCGTTTCTTTGTTTGTTTATTCGTTGGCTGACTTCGCATGTTACCTTTTTTTATTACTTTTGTAAACAGTAATGTGCATAATTCGAAGTTTGAACATGATTTCTTTTATTTGCTGTTACATAGGAACTTAGTGTAAGATACATGGGCATGTATATGATTCTGTTGATACCCTCTAAATAATCGATAATTGATGTTTTATTCATGCAAATATGTCTTTTTTGAAAAAAAAAAAAAAAACGAAAGAAAACCTGAAAATGGGTGTTCGGGTATGAGACTAGTATGATAATAGTTTTAGAAGGTTCTGTGGTTGTGATAATTAGTATTGGGTAATACCTGTCTATATACATAGACTTGTTATATGCGCGCACCGCATACGGAACGTGAGTATCCGGTGACTAAAGGTGGTTATAAGCTGTGTTTAAGATTGAGTTTCGGTTATTATGCATTGTACATGAGACCAGAATTTATTTACCATTATATCTTCCAATTTTAAAACCTAATTTCATTTATACCCAAATCAAAACCTAAATTATATAGATATTCAATCCATGCTATAAGCCCAAAACTTTAATTACGTATCCCCCCCCTCCCCTCTCTTTTTCAAAATAAGTATATTTGTTATTTTTATGTTTAAGTAAAGGGATATATGAAAATAAAATTTTGGATTGAGTATATATGCATATATATGTAATTTATGAAGTTTATAAGGGATATCATAAAACCACCATGACTGTTTTTTTTTTTTCCTCTAGATTCCATTTTATGTTTGTGTATGCCAAATTGCCAATGGTAAGTCGGTTGACTCTCTACCTCATGAAGAAATTCGGTTGTGGTCAATACAAAAAATTAAACTATAAAAGACTCGCATAAAGGTTTTGTCAATTGTGCAATACTTGAGGTTTAATACATTTGAGGGCACATGATTTCATCTTACTGGATTTGGAATACTTCAATAAAAAACTGCTTGAATGAATAATGATGTAGACGAAAATCAGTTGTACCAAAGATGACAACTAGAATCTGGATACACATAACCTAACTGGTTCGTAGCAATTAGTTGTTCTCTTGAGTGTTTGCTTGTATCCTTATGGTTTTGTTACTCTTTACCTTTTTCTTTTCAAAAGAGAGATATTTTAGAACAAGACATAAAATAATCAGTTTAGTATAACTTTATACTCAGTGGCGAACCCAGAAATTTTTTTCCTGTGGGGTCGAAATTTTCTTAAGGTCGTTTGAGTATTATTATATAGTAATTTTTTCAATTTTTGATCGGGTCGGTTAGGTC
>WOUH02000009.1:2118041-2132297 GCA_009936405.2 Stevia rebaudiana
AAGTCATTAATTAACAGTCATTTGGAATTTTATTGAGTCGACATCATTAATATCTCCAATATTTTTCTCACCCAATCTAATAGCCATTTTGCAAAGTATTCTGTTTTATCCAAATCATAAAATTGATTTCCTACTGTTAACCTCGTGTTTTTTTTTGTTAATGCAAGAACATTGCAATTACTCCATATGTATAAAGATCTCAGATCAACATGTACAAGTTTTGCCTAGTTTCATTCTTTACCACCGGAGATTTTGTCTAGAATCACCGTCGAAAACATTTATCTTGCTTCAAAATGACGTCTCTTGTTTTGAAGGACATGAAACCATCTTGTCTCTCATTGTTCTATTAAGCACTTCGAATACATGTTTATGAGCCATTGGTGCTTCATCCCATATAATCAATTTTGTCTCCTTTAACAAATGAGCAGTATTATTGGATGCTTTATGTAGCACAAAGAATCTTGAGTAAGGTTTATAAGAATATGAATTTTAGAATGTGTTGTACGACCACCAAGCAAAACACAAAGAAGGGATCCCACTTGAAGCAACATTCATAACAATGTGTCTCTTGGATCGTATGTATATATATAATGTCTTCCATAAAACCGGTTTGCCGGCTCTTCCATAACCTTAAAAAAAAAACTCTACAATTATTGCTATCAACTGCTTTCATGATAAAAAATTTTGTTCTTCTGTTAACAAAGGTATGAATATATGACATTCATTTCCTAAACTCGTAATATCATAAGACAACTCCTTGCTACTCAAACGATTATTAAAAATGTAAATATAAGATGATTTATAGTTGTATTTTAAATGTAAAAATAAATTGTATTAATAAAATAAAAGATTATTTCAAAAAGAAATAACAACAGACAGTCTAAGTAGTAGCAAAATAACAATTGATGCATTTGGTATTAACTGGGGTCTAATATAGTCCAAATACAATTTTCTGTCTTGTTAGGCCTCAAAAGCATTGTTAGACACAATGTTTAATTTATAAATCGTTGAACAAAGATATAACGATAAATCATATATCTTAGTGACTTATTAAAAAAATAATGAGTCTTATAAAAAGGTAAGATACCATTTTAATGTTAGACAGGAAAGTTCTATGGATGTTACCTAAATAAACAAAAAAAAGTTAATAATTATTTATATAATCATATCAAAACGAAATATAATATTTTATTCGTATAATTTGAAATGTTAAATAACGAAGTTCCTTGAATGTCAGATTAAACATATGATCTTGTAGATCTAACGTTGGAGGTTTTATCTTTCATACTTGTTTTTGAAATATATATATGTATGCTTTGGAGCATAAAAATCGCAAATAATATCAAGATTATTAAGAAAAATAAAAACAATCCATTAGTATAACATTATAAAATAAAATGAATAAAATCAAAACCACATATTGTCTAAAAGACGTTCAAGAATGAAATAGAGGAAATGTCAAAGAAATGTTAAAGAAAATTAGACGTTAAATAGATGTATTATTTTTAGAGAAAATGTCAAAGAAATGTAACCAACTTTTAGGTTTTTTTTTTCAATTTTTATAGGAACTAAATTCGAGTTACCAATAATAAGTTATCTTATAATATTTGTAAATTTATATTACTAAAAAAAGTACATATAATATAAATAAAAAACGAAATTAATATATTTAAGGAATTGATATATTCGTATATTGTAGATTAATGATAATAAATGCATATTGAATTAATTTAACTATTTTAGACAGGCCTGTGTGTTTTAGTTAAAAATGAATTAAAAATATTGGTTTTAAAATGAATATTTTATTAATTGAAAATGTCACATAGGCAAACATGGCTTCAATGAATGTCATGTGGCATGTAAAACCTTGCTTTATTATAATAGTAAGATTATAGTATATAATAATATCTAACTGATATATTAATGCCAAATTCTATACATAATGTATATAGTAAAATATTACATGTTGGTATGTTGTAGACTAGAAAGTAGCAAAGTACTACATAAAATATCATGTCTTATTAAACTTTTACCTAATGTTCTCTTTATATCTGAAGTAGGATCTAGAATATTTTTTCACCCCCACCATAGTTACGGTTACCATGAAGGTTAACACACTCCATTACGTAGCAATCAAGATATCATTACATTTCATTCATGTGCATTCACCTCTCATCAAAGACACACATACTAGCACACACCCGAACCCTCTCTCTTTCTCCATTATCACGAAATCAGACCCAATAACATCATCATCTTCATCAATTTTACTACAAGGATCGAAGAACAACACCGGTTTGGAGAGCACGTCGAGTGCTTAGGACAATTGGTGAGGATTTCCTTAATTTCCATGTCTTTTCCTATGAATTCTATCTACTTTTTCATCATTTGCAACTTTAACCATGAACAATATGATGATCCTAATGATCATACATGGATGTTCATGAATGAAAACCATGATTTCATGTGTGATTGTGGTAATCTAATGCAAATTCCTCACAAACTAAAAATTTACAAACAAAATGGTTTTTAAGGAATTGAAATATGTTTTATATAGAATTAGTGATGGATTACATATATGGGACCAGCAACCCCGGATAATTATGTTAAACATGTCAAAAAAAGTAAAGATCCATAACCATTAACCACGAATTTGTAACCTTGGTCCACAAAACTCATGTAAAGAACACACTAAAAACCAAAACATAAACTGTCAGAAACTTGGGTCAACTTTAAGGCCGCATTAGAGAACACAGAGTGGTCCGGGGAAATGAATGGGGCTGGATGGGGCCGAATGGGAACATCACCCACCCTCCCCCCAACACTTTCGGGGTGGGGAAAAGTGGGGAATACTCCCCGGATCTCACCGAAGAAGAGGAGAAGAAAAAGTGGGGAAATGGGAAAAGTGGGAAGAAGTGGGAAAAAGTGGGACGACACCGTGCAAAATGGGAACAAGTGTGGAATACCGGAGAAAGCTGATGTGGCGCTGACGTGAAAGCGGGGAAAAGTGAGGAAGGATGAGACGACTCCGTGTGGTCTTACACTGTTAAAACAAAACCAAATGGAGTGCAACAAGAGTCTAAAATTAAGTACTTTGGATATAGTTTTCAGCAAACCCAATCTTGTAATTTATTTAATTTTTTTGACCCCTCAAATCGTGAAAACAAATTTGGTTTGCAAAAGTGTAACCATTTTGACATATTTTGCCATAACTTCAAACGGGTGTATAGCCTATTCATTTTACCTCCCATCAATCTTATTATTGAGACTATATAAAGGAAATCAAGTTAGCGTTAAATTGATGAAATAACACACAAGGATCGGGAAATAACACGCTAAAAATCAGTATCTTTTTGTGCCTTTAAATTGACGAAATAACACACAAGGATCGGGAATTGTAACTGATCAGATGGCAAATGATGTTACACATTAAAAATAATTAAATAAATACAAAATACAAAAAATGTAAATATAAATATAATACATATAAGTAACCTTTGTCCTCTGGAACTATTTCATAAATAATTGAATTGTTTAAGCATATAATTTGCATAAGACAACATAAACCCAAAATCTGTTATATTTTGCTAATTACTTGTGTCAATTTGGTGAGGTCATAACTCACACATACAACTTAGAATTTTGTGATTCTAAAGCCCAAAGTTATGAAAATGTCTTATACTGGAAACTCTTTTGACTTTGTTAAAATCCAGTAACCCTTCAGTTTCATACGAAAGAAAAACGAATTAAAGATCGGAAAATGTACCAAAACAAACCGTGTAACTTGTTTTAATAAAGCCATGTATTCTATACTCGTTGAAGGCATACAAGCTATGATACACATTAAATAGAAACCAATATGACATCAACGATCATAATATCACAAATGTCTATGTTTTGTATCCAAATGCTTGTTCACTTGACACAAGTCCTCATACTTGCTTGTATTGATAAACACGTAATAGGGGATTGGGGAAACTAGAGTTGGGAACATTCATTTGTTGGAACCTAAGCTTGTATGTTTGCTTGTTATGTGGTGATTATATTGATTGTACATGCTGAAGGTTTCTTTACATGTCAAACTAATTCTCCACTATAGATATAATATATTCTATATTTGTCACTTACTAATGTGCTTGACAAGACATTAGCTGGGGCAAAACTCTAATCTGTCACTAGGTTTGCCTATTCGTCCTACTATACATCATGTATTCATTTTCACATGCAAAATAATTGGCAAATACTATAACTACAACTCAGTGACTCATCAATAATTTTTTAGTTGACCTTTAGCAAGTTTTTAGGAACTGAAAGCTTTTAGAGAATTCAAGACTAAGCATTTATGCATTTTGAGAACAATTTCATAGTTTTGTCAAGACATATTTCATTGCCATGTTTTGGTTGCATTGTAATTGGAATGCATGTTTTTTTTGGATATGGTGGGTCCATCTGATTTATTTTATTTTTCAACCAATAATAAAATACCATCTCATCCTCTTATTTTTTACCCATTTCTCTCTCATCTACTCACCCATTACACCCATTTTCCACCCCCTCTTCTCTCTCCTACGTGACACTGACGCGTCATACTCCACCCCTTCTCCACGCCCAAACCACTACCGATGATCTAAGGTTTTAGTTTGTTATTTAATTTCTTTTTTGCCAATTAAATTAAAAAATATAAAAAACAGTAAGCTTGTACGTTGTGCTTCGTGGATTGTACCTAATTGATTTGGGAGCCTAAATTGTTCCAACAAATTAATGCATGAAGCAATCGGACCATCACCGCCGTTTTAGCTAAAACCCTACCGGAGATGGCCGATCTACCGCCGAAGAAGAAACAGAGAAAGAGGAATCCTGCCAGAGGAGACGCCGGAAAACTAGAACGACTTGATTCACTCCGATGGACATCGTCTCTTCCCAACGCAGATGACGACCCGTTTTCTGCATTCGCAGGATTAAATGACTTCGAAGGAGGTTATACTTACTCTTGCACCAGCTATTGATATATTTTCTGAAAATTGTAACCTTTTTTTTTTATGTTTTCTGGTTTTTTGTCTTCCAGCTTAACATTTATCCGTTGTTTTTTGCATACTCGAACACAACGAGTGATTGAATACAAATGCGTGTTTTAGGGTTTCATGTTACATGAATTCAACTCCTTTTTATTAATGAAAAAGAATTTCTTTTGATGTATTTCGTCAGCATCAAGTCAATTTCATCTGAGTTTATTAAAGAAAGCAAACAGAACTGAATTCAATGAAATTTGAAGTGTTTCTAAAAATCTGGATTTGTCTAACATAAATTCAAGTATCCTTGAATCAATCATCTGTTCATTTCTTTCTTTTGCTCAGTTTACATCTAAGTAGTATAGATATGGATACTTAAAGTACCAAAAAATTGGTAGTATTTTAGCTGAATCTTCTACTTTGTTGTTGCAGGTGTTTTATCTCTTGAAGAGATTGATGAATCAGAATACGGATTAGAGCTTCCTAAAGTATTTCAAAACACAGACAAGAAACAGAAAAAACAAACAAAACGCAAACGCGAAGAAAGTAATGATGATGAAGTTACAAACGAGGAGGATACGGTTAAGGAAACCTTAAAAGAGGTTAAAAAGAACAAAAAGAAAAAGAAGAAGAAAACAAAGAAAACTAAGAATCCCAAAGAATCTGCAGACAATGAAGAAGAACCAGTAAAGAAAACCAAGAATCCCAAAGAATCTGCAGAAAATGAAAAAGAACCAGTTAACAGTAAGAAAGACTCCAGTTTGTAATTGTTTTTTTTGCAAGATTTTTAACTTTTTTTTATCAAAACAGTTGCAGAAACCAAAACCGATGTTAAAGAAGATGAAGTTGATGATTCTGAATATCAAGCATGGTATGAACTTAGACTTCATCCATTGCTTATGAAATCAATATGCAGACTCAAGTTTAAGGAACCAACACCTATACAAAAAGCTTGTATACCTGCAGGTGCTCATCAGGGAAAGGTTAGTATGGTAATTTCACAAGATTACATCAAATATTGGCTTAATGTTCCATATTACTAATTATGTTTTCATTTTTTTTATAGGATGTAATTGGAGCTGCAGAAACAGGGTCTGGTAAAACACTAGCATTTGGGTTACCAATTTTACAACGTCTTCTTGATGAAAGAGATAAATTTGAAAGACAAGATGAAGAAAGAGGACAACCAGACAATAAAATTGTTTCAAAAGGTTTTTTAAGAGCACTTATTATTACACCTACTAGAGAGCTTGCACTTCAGGTACTTATAATTTCATACATTTTTTTCTGAATATTGACAATTTTGTAAAACAAATAAATTTATATTGCAAATTTGAGTTTAATAATCCAGTTATATGACACATTGGCCAATAATAATCCGAACTATTTTTTTGGTTATCAATAGCAATCTCCGAAGCAAAATCATCCAATATTTCCACTTGATTTACAAATGATTTTCAATGGATTTTGCTTATATGTTTTTGCATTTCCTTTATAATTATCATTTTGATAGAAAATGAGAGGCAAGCAAGTGGAAATCTTTGATAATTTTGCTTTTAGGATTACTATTGAAAACCAAAGTGATTTGGGATTATTCTTGGCAAAAGTAATATTTCAGATTATTATTGGCTAATGTGTCATAGTTCGGATTAGTATTATCTGATTTGCCTTTTTATATCGTATATATATTTTACACGAATTAGGTCACTGATCATTTGAAGCAAGTGGCGGTTGGGACCGATGTTAAAGTTGTCCCGATTGTTGGTGGGATGTCAACCGAAAAGCAAGAACGCCTTTTGAAAGGAAGACCTGAAATTGTTGTTGGAACACCAGGAAGATTATGGGAATTAATGTCAGGTGGAGAAATTCATCTTATTGAGGTGAGTTGGAGACTTACTATGTGTAAATAATATTAATTAAAACAAAATAAATTTGGTTTAAAAAGTCGCGTCTGATGCGACGCTTTCGGGAAAGCATATTGGGTCCTTGAGGTGGTGTGTCATTACTTCTCGGTCAAAATTAGTCAAAATTAGGGTTTGAAGGTGGTTGATATGTACAAGCAACCAAAGAGATAAAGAAATTATGAAAAGTTTACTTGATACTTGATAAGATGGTTGATATGTTAAACAAATGAGAAATATGCAACTTCTCGATTTGAATAAAGCTAAAAATTTCTAACTCGATTGGAATTTTAATATGCAATTTTTCAAATTAATTTATATAGTTATATACACATTTTTGTTCGAGTCTGACCAACTTTTATTTATAGAGTATGATAAATTTTGATCAATTTTGACCACCTATTGATTTTTTGGCCTATTAGGTGAAATCGCAACGGTGGATCACTGATTACACGAAATTAAGAATCAATCAAAACTTCAAAATTCAAAGTTTTAAAATCATCTAGATAAATTTGGATATAAGTTATACATTTTAAAATTAATGATAAATATCATATATTTAATCATATTTATTGAAATAAGCAAATTTAAATAAAAAAGTAAATTCAAGACAAAGTTTAGAATACCAATTAAAAACCCCGAATTTTACAACACTGGTTTACACAGAGCAACGCGTTGTGTATGTGACAATTATCTTTCTACAATTCTTATAGTTAAGTTATGGTTACCTATAATATTAATTTATTAATAAACTTTGCAGTTACATTCGTTATCATTCTTTGTGCTTGATGAGGCTGACCGTATGATAGATAACGGTCATTTTCAAGAATTACAGTCAATTATTGACATGCTTCCAATGGTTAGAGAAGGACAAACAGAGGATACTGAAAACTGTTTGACAACTTCAGGCTTTCAAAGGAAAAAAAGACAAACTTTAGTGTTTTCTGCTACCATCGCGTTATCTTCTGATTTTAGAAAAAAACTTAAACGCGGATCCGTGAAAACAAAACAAGATGGTGAATTGAATTCAATTGAAGCACTTTCTGAACGAGCTGGAATGCGATCTAATGCTGCTATTATTGACCTCACAAATGCTTCAATTATGGCGAACAATCTTGAGGAGTCATTCATTGAGTATGCACTTTACTTTTCGTATATTTTTTGCAAATTGGATTTTTAATAAGGGAAAATACAAGAGAAATGTAATCAAGTTTGCCAACTGTTCCAGTTAAATCAAAAGTTTCTTTTTGTCTCTTTAAAGTCGCTCAACTTTCATTAGGTGTTCCAATCCTATGTAATTTTTTAAAAAATGTTTAAATTTTTTTAAATTGATTGGGGGAAATGAAATATATATGAATCTTGATTTAAATTAAATGATTTTTTTTTTTTCAATTTACTTGCATTTTGAGGTAATTGTGAAAAAAACAAGTTCGTGAATAACAACGAAGTCTCATAATTGTAAAATTTAAGTCACATTAAGAGCAAATATTCATTAATTAGTAACAAATATTCATATATGTTTTATTTGCCTAAATCAATTTAAAAAAATATAAATTTTTATTAAAAAAAATACATATAACTGTAACACTTGTGAAAAATGAGTGACTTTAGAGGGACAAAAAAACTTACTTAATTGGAACACTTGGGAAACTTGGTTACATTTCTACAAAGTTACCCCTTTTTATAATCTAAAACTATGACCCATTGGCTGATTATTATCCATACTCATAGTTTGACCAATAAAAATCCAAACTTTAACTTTTGTTGGCAAGGACAATAACACTAACCTAATTATCATTGATTTATACTCGATTTCACTTTAGTGACAATATCACTAACTTAATTATCATTGATTTATACTCGATTTCACTTTAGTGGGAATCGAGTGTAAAGTAATGATGATTATGCTACAAAAGTGAAAGTTTAGATTATCATTGGCCAAACTGCTGGTATGAATTATTATCAGCCAATGGGTCATAGTTTGGATCATTAAAATCCAATTGCGTATTTCTATGAAAACATCTTTTAGATTGATATTTGTGCTCATTATAACCAAGTTTTGCTTGTTTTATGTAGACTTATTACTTTCACTCTTTTTAATTTATCTCAATTACCAAACAAAGAAGACATTCATAAACTTGAATATTTGTAGGTGTAAGGAAGAAGATAAAGACGCGTATTTATATTATATCTTATCTGTTCATGGTCAAGGACGAACTATTGTATTTTGCACATCGATTGCAGCCCTTCGTCATCTTTCTTCAATTATGAAGATTCTTAATGTCAATGTATTGACTCTTCATGCACAGATGCAACAACGCGCTCGCCTCAAGGTTTAATATTTTCATTTTTAAAAACTTTTCACTATATAACAAAGTTATGTCATATTGTCATCTTGTTTTCTTCTATTTAATAACCTCATATATCTGTAATATTTGATTAAATTGCAGGCGATTGACCGCTTTCGTGGAAGTAATCATGGAATACTTGTTGCAACAGATGTTGCAGCTAGAGGTCTTGATATTCCTGGTGTTAGAACTGTTGTTCATTACCAACTTCCTCATTCTGCAGAAGTGAGTTGTTTTTTAAGTTTTATTTATTATTATATTTTTTAATTTTTTTGGTGTTTTGCATATGCTGATTAGGTTTAATTGTCAGGTTTATGTTCATAGAAGTGGGAGAACAGCTAGAGCTTCTGCTGATGGTTGCAGTATTGCTCTCATCTCCCCAAAGGAAGCATCTAAATTTTCTTCATTGTGCAAATCATTTTCAAAGGTTTGTATTAAACTATAAATTTATTTTAATATAAAAGTTTGACTAATTTTACCTATAAACTGGTCAAATAGTTTTTTTTTTCTAACTGATAAAAGTGATAAAGCAAAAGTTAGCTAGAAAGGGTACCAGTTCAAAAGTCAACTAATGTGTATTACTGATGCGTATTTGTTAGGTATTTATAAAAATACATAAAATTCGACAAAAGTGGTTTAGGTTAAAGTGTAACCGTTTTGACTTGAAGCAGTTGCACTGATTTTTGTAAATTCATTTTTTGTTTTGAATTCAGGAAAGTTTTAAACAGTTTCCCATAGAGGCTTCATACATGCCTGAGGTTTTAAAGAGGTTATCTCTTGCGAGACAAATTGACAAGGTTCTGAGGAAGGAATCACAGGTAAATTTCTTTTTTTTTTTTAATAAAAAAATAACAATCAAAATAAAAAAAATCTTGTATTTACTTCTTCAGCTCCTATTCACATTTTACCATGGGTAGGCTTTAATTTTCGCATCTTTTTGGCGGATTCTTCTAATACGTATGGTGATTAACATATTAATTAAATGGTTAATACCGCCAAAAACCAACATAATTTTTTTTTATAAAAGTCCTCCCTCAACATTTCTTGCTTGCTCAAAACAACCAACATTTTTTCTGTTCTTTTGACTTTTTCTCTTAAAAATCTCCCAAAAATCTCGGCAAATAAAAAATCAGCACATTTTCTATTTTTATTTGCATAAAAATCTCTCAACAATTTTTCATCTATGTTACTTTTGTTAATTGTTATACAACACTTCAGATTATTTTCGTTGGGAATTTCAACCTATTTGACCCGTTCCATTAAAATCCATTTTTTATTTGACTCATTTGAGATTAAACACAATTGAGATCGACCCTATTATAAGATCTAGGGGTTCATACTATTTTGTTTCTTTTTAAATTTCTTTTTTTCACTCAAATTACTTGTTGCAGGATAAGGCTGATAAAAGCTGGTTTCAACGAAACGCGGAATCAATCGAATTGATTGTAGATGATAACGACAGCGAGGATGAAAAAGTGAACCAAATCTTTAAAAAGAGAGCTCATTCTGCTCAACTCAAAAGGCTACAACAGGTTTTCTCCAACTGTCAAATATTAATTCTTTTCATCAAACCAAAACATGTCTTGTATTGCAACAAATTCAATTTGCTGATTTTGACGCTTTTCCGTTCGGTCAAACTGCAGGAACTCAATTCATTGCTTTCTCGTCCACTTCAACCTAAAACATTTTCAAGCCGATATTTGGCAGGGGTATTTTGACAACAAACTTTATCATCCTTATTTTTTAAATCGATTTAATGATTTAATCAAACCCGAAACTAACTCTTTTTTTTTTTTAATTGCAGGCTGGTATTTCACATCTTCTTCAACAACAGTTTGAAGAATTAGCAAAGCAGAAATTAACTAACTTTGGGAACTCAGGAAATAACAGTAACAATAACAAGAATAAAATGGTTGTTATTGGTCAAGATTGTGTTGAACCATTACAAGCACTCAGAAGCAGTGGTCAAGAGGTGAATTTCGTCAAATTTATATAGTTCTTTCTTTCAACTTTAAGAATTAAAAACATTAGATATAATGTATCTATATGCTGTATGCATAAAACCATATCACATTGTTGACGACTTCATTTTATATTTTCAGGTTTCAATGGACACCAAAGGCGCTGCAGAGAAACGAAGAAACTTAGAGAACCTACGAAGAAAAAGAAAAGAAAATAAAAAACGTACATTTCTCGCATTTCTCTTTCTCCGAAACGATTTTATATTTCGAATAATATTTATATAATAACCCTGTCTTAATCTTGTCAATAATTATGCATTTAACATTTCAGGGTTGCATGATCAAAAAAGAAAGGAAAGAAAAAGGTTAAAAGCAGGAGGCGATTAAAACCCTAATTACCAAGATTTAATACTACATGATGTCATCATTTTGTTTCAAATACATTATCTTGCTGCAACAATCGTCATTTCAACACCAATGACAATGAAAACAGTTTTGATTACCTTTGTGATCTACTTTATTAATGCATAAAACTGAAATCTGAATATTGAATATCAATACTTTTGTGTAACTTTATATAGTTTTATAAACTTACAACAGTTTGGTCCATGAACCTAAAAACGGGAAGACCGCGATCAACAACCTCAAAAGCAACGGTGTCTCGTTTCTTTTCACTCTTCTACTCATTCCACCCGTTGATTTCTTTCGATTTCTATTTTTATTATTATTTCTTGTTTTTCTTCCATCAAGTTCTTCCCAACCACCAAAACTTGAAGATGAACCGTTAGTTTTGTCATCACTTGCAACCCATGTTTGATACCCTGTTGTCTTCTTTCTTTTGTTTTCTACGTATTCTTCTTGTTCATCATCTACATCCATGTAACTGGCGGCACGTGGCGGTTGTCGTGGTGGCGGTTTGCTCTTGGTTTTCCCTCGCCGCCTTGTTTTGTTTCTTGGTCTTCCCCAAACGGTTTGAAATAACAACGAAAGTGCCGATTGACCCATCGGAATCGCTAACGCCATTAGAAATGCTTTTGGTCCTGATGTTAATAACAAAGATGAGATTATTGCAGGAAGCATCCATCCAAATGATCTGAATACCTGCACTGATTATACATACATATATATGTTATCAATTCATGATTTCATTCTCACTTTCATCATCTCAAATGTGCAATCACCAGGTCAATTTTGACTTTTTTTTAATTCAATGATACAATATTTCTGTTTCAAAACTGATTTCGACTATAATTTCTGGATATTTGATATCGTGTATTCGTGTTCAAGTTATCCCTAATATTATTATATTCGATAAAAATACCTTAAAAATCCACACACCGTCAATGAAGTCTTCAAGTATATCGAGCCACTGATTTGAATCGTCATCATCATCATCTTCATCTTCAAAATCATCAGCGTCGTTTGTGGAGTCAAAGTCGAATTTCCGTGTTCGGAAACTCTCGGCATTGGAGTCCCACCGGCGATTATTGGCGTGCGTTCGGATATGAAGAATCCGTGAGGGGTTTATGGAGAAATCGGTCGCCGGAGAGAACACCGGCCATGGTGGCTGACGGTGAGACACTGCCGGCGAATCCGCCGGCGTGTGTAGGCGTGTGAAGAAGACCGAGAAAACCATAGGTTTCCGATGACGGTGGAGTAAGCTTCAGTTCATTTGAACAAAAATATTATCCACAAAGACAAGAGGTCACTTTGGGATTCTTGATAAAAAAATAGCGTTGGTGTTCTCTTTTGGTTCATTAGTTTTTAAACTGCTAACTAGAATCTAGGACCCGCGCGTGGCCGATATACGTGATGCGTACTATTTCGTTTATGTTGACGCATTGACCTGAAGCGTACTATTTTGTTTATATAGACGCACTGACCTGAAGCTTACTGTTTCGTTTATGTTGACGCTAATGAAACGTTTATAAAAAAATCCACATAAATGACAAACGAATGATTACATAACAATCTAATGAGAGTAAGTTGAGACGTGGATAAAGTCATAGAAGATGAGACACAAATAGAGTTCTTGATTAAAAGAAATGAATAATATATTTGAGCAAGATAACACATTTAACAAACCTTGACATCCAACATATGATATCCTTTATGTCATTTGTTTTACTTTCTCTATTCAGATGAAGTAAATACCGTTTATATCAACTCATTTTGTGTGCAAAATTGAGGTTGGTCCTGTGTTAACTCAGTTGTTTTAGGAGGTATTGGGAGATTTCCTGAATTTTGGGTGATCTTTAGAATATTTCAATGATGTTACTCTGGCACGTACGTGAACATAAATTCATTGTAAATCATAAAACAACAAAAAAAAGATAAAAATATATCAAATTGACATCTAGGAATGAGGTCATAGCATTTGTCATAAAAGGTTCATGAACATGAATAATATTAGAAGCAATATCAGTAATCATAACGCACAAAATTACAAAGCCAAGGTTTACTCCAGTTCAAGTGTCTGCAAACCTCATTTTATAGAGCCAATTGTAAATTCAAAAAATCTCAAACACAAAACAAACTATTGCATCCAACCCAAAATCCTAAAAAACCTATATCAAAAAACCTAGGATCAATCGGAAATCAAGTGATTGAGTCCAATTCAAGAGATGATTACTTTGTTCTTGAAACAGCAAATGATAAAATTTGCCTTACCTTTGTAACACAAATAAATCAATTTACAAAATGGAAGTGAAGGGATATAGATTTACATATTCATCTAATATAGGTGTGATTCGGTGATAACCCCTCTTCTTTCTGCAAATCAAACAACTAATAATTAGACAAAAATTAATCAAAGCTAATAATATCAAACTATTATTTTTAAAGTACAACCCTAAAACTAAACCAATTGTATTTACCCTCACCCAAGCCCTTTAAACAGTAAATAAAATCACCAAATAGCCTGGAAGTGAGAAGGCGTTTGTATCAAATTGAAAGCCCAAACGTAGAACCATCAAGAAATTTAAATGAAAGTTTTTTGTTTTGGTAAGCAAAGATAATCTTCCATATGATCAGCACA
>WOUH02000009.1:2132397-2146987 GCA_009936405.2 Stevia rebaudiana
GAAGATATAGAGAAACTGATGAAACTAGTAAATATAGAGAAACACTGTTCATTAAAGTAAATTGGAGAGAGAAAAATGTAAAGATAAAGGTATAAAAACTATTATTTAATTGAATATGAGAGAGAAAAGTAATGATAAAGGTAAAAAGTATTATTATTTAAATGAATTAGAGAGAGAAAAGGTAGTGATTTTTAGTGAATTATATAGATAAATTTAGATATGGTAATGTGAATGCTCTGATAAACTCTAGTATTTAGGATGTTTATGTAACATATTAGGCAGTTTTTTATTGGCTTTGAATAATAAGAATATCATTTTTAAAACCTTTGGTTCAATTTCTCGATTATCATTGTACTCTAGCTTGAGTTATTTTATTTTATTTTCATGGCTCTCAACAAATTCTGTTAAACCTCGTAAGCCAATTGAGATACTTATGCTAGTGGATATCTTCATACAATAACATTATAAATGTACTTTATTTAATAAGAATAAAAATAAAATGTTGTAAATTCTTAATAGCATACATAAATATTGTATTGAGGCCAACGTTGAATCTCTTGTGCTTGTTTAATATTCTGAATAGCACACCTAAAACAGGTTTGACTCACATAAGACAGAAATAAACAATTTGTCATTAAAAAAAAATGTTCAAGTACGATTTTTCTCAAAAACATATTTACCCGAATCAGCTTCACACGCATGTTTCAAAACCCATTTGCTAGAACGATTAGTTGAAAGAATCGAAGAGGAAAACCAAAAATATCAATGATTGTGCATCATTGTGTATATGAAGAGAAAAACCAAATACCATTTGTATCTCTTTGTATAGAGGTGATAGAATATTTTTATATATCAAGGCAAACAAAGTCTAGAGTATTAAGATAAGTACACATAAACATATGATAAGATAACTATGCTAATAATGTATTTCTAGATAATAAATAATATGATAAGTACTCCTTAACATATATCTTTGATATGCTCCACAAGCTACACACTCGTAGCGTGTAGCTTGAAACGAACAATAGCAAACCGATTGGCCAATAAACCATGATGACAATGTTCACAAATTAAGTGAGAGTCGAAACATATTGAATTAATTTTGAGATAATGTGCAATGGTGCAAGAACCATATCATGTACGAATCGTAAGTCAATCTCAAGATGTTCCATGCGCTGTTGAAGCACCGAATGAATGTCAAGTGTGTCACGCTAATGTTGTCACACCAATGAATCAATGCACATGCAAGAGGTATATGCAAATCATGAAGCACAAATTAACCGAGCGAATATCAACATTGCCGTCCAGTACTAAAACTAGATGTGTATAAGTGAACTCTTGGTTTTTTTGTGATATAAAAAAAGCATAGAGCTTGTTATGGAGTTCATGGTGCTATGTTGAGTAATAGGTTTTGGATGTTTGTTTTCTACTTTTTAGTTAATCTTCTTGTGCTTATGTTGAGTGCTATCCAACCGATCTTGCACATTCGCTAAATGGGCTGCCACAACACGAACAGGCCGCAGTCCATTATTTGATTTATGAACCCATAACCAACCACAATTTACGATACAAAAAAAGTTTATACATACCTTATAATCTTTTATACTTCGGTGGTGATGAACTGATGACTGAGAGATGTTCACGAATGTCTAAATGTATTGGAACCAGTGCAATGCGTGGACCTTCAATTCTAGTTTAACTTATACACCAAGTGTGTTTCATCTAGTTTTTATTTTTTATATAATTCTTTTTCATAAATTTTTTAACAAGAGTGTGGAAAACTTGAAATAAAACAAGAAGTGACTGTTTAGTTAATATTTTCAAGCTAGTAAGGACATTAGGCCGGGTTGCTAAAAAAATCAAAATCCAAAAATGAAATCGAATTATCCGAAATTCTAAATTCGTATTATCCGGATATCAGGATTTTCGGATTCGGATATTAATATTTAAAATTCTATGATATTTCTAATATTTCTAGATAATTTTGTTGATATTTTTGATATCCTACATACTTTTATAAATTACTTTTTATAACCATCAAATAAAAAGTACCTTTTCTTATTTTAGATGTTCGAATCTGAAACGTTGACTATTTGAAATTTTAGAATATTCGAAGTTTAGATATCTAAACTCCGGATATCCGAATTTGAACAACCCTAAAGGACATAGTAAATTTGAATTCATCATTTTAAACCATTATTTTGATCCTCTGGCTGAAAATTTCGTGATCAGCCACTGATTGCTATATTATATTTCAAGTATCTTCTGACCGGAACTTACCCAAATTTTTTTATTTTGCTCGCCACTGAGCATGAACCATGTTTAGAAGAAACAAACAACCATATAATCAAATTAAAGTATGCATCTCAACTCATAAGAAACGAAGACAGTAACAATAACCTATTTGTGATACTGATCCATCAATTACTTTTCGAACGAGTCACATATGATATCTTGCATCATATTAATTTTCAAGCTGAATAAGATTCCAACGCAATAACGTGTTATTTGGTGCTTTGCTCGGTTTTGTCGTGTTTCTTGGTGTTTTATCTAGTATCTTGCTAATTTCATGTATTATCAGAATAAATTTTCTTTGTTCTTCAAAAAAATTAACTTGTTATTTGTTTAAAATTTCAAACCAATCATTGACTGTTAATATTATCTTTTCTGTGCACATTAGTAGTTTGGTACTCACTTATACCATTTCATATTCTTATGAAATTACTATCGGGATTCATAGAAAACAAATACATGAAAAGCGTACAAATCAGCATGAGACAACTCATAGAGGCATGAGCTCACAAAAATTGAATTTGAGTTAAAATTTAGCTTGGATTTGATATTACAAGTTAAGCCAACTCAATATTAGCTCGAACCAAAGTTGATGTTCCTTATGGTTGAACAATCTTAATTTTTTAGAATTCATAATAATATTTTTAATAAGATAAAATTAGACCCTTTTATCTTATGAAATTGTTAGACATCATTATATTTATTTCCCGATTTACTATTACTCTTTTGTTAATATAATGCGTTTTTGAAAGTTATGTGTAACAAATTGAAATACGAGAAGTTGAGGTAGTCATTTGTAAATTGTGATGATTAGGAACTAAAAACAGTGAAAACAGAATCCCCACGAGAAGGACCAAATGGGAAGAAAAGAAATACGAAGTTGTTAACACCTTCGTTTTGGTCGTTGTTCTACAGAACGGAGAAAAGAAACACCAAAGAGGTCGTCGGAGAGAACAAATTACGTCGGAATCTTAATGTATTTTTCGCCGGAAACGTTGCCGGAGGTCATTGCTCAATATAATCTTAGCCTCTGCAACATTTCCCTAATGTTCCTCCACTATCCTCCATTATCATCCCGTTTCCCTCCATTTCAACGTCATTATTGATTGAATCATAATTCGATTAAGACCAAGCACTTTCAGCGATCCGGATGTTATTAGATCTTCGTACGTTTACGTGCATTCTCAAAACATCGACGCAAAAAATCATTCTATTTTGATGTTTTGCAACCTTGTTTCGTTGAAGACGGAAATTTAGGGTTTTTCTGGTGTGGATTTAGGTTTTTTTTTCCCGAAATGGTAAGGTTTTTTGTCCATTACGTTATGATATTATGTTAAGGTTCACGTTATATAAGTCATTCAATGATGAATGATGAATGATCTTCTCTGTTATGCAGGCTGTTGCAACCAATATTATAGTTGGGTCCCAAGTTTGGGTTGAGGATCCTGAAATAGCTTGGATAGATGGTGATGTTTTGGAAATTAAAGGTGCAGATATTAAAGTAAAGCTTACATCAGGGAAAGAAGTAAGTTTGTTTATTATTTGCTGAATCTATTCTCACATTTCTATAATTCTTTAGGAGTTTACCTTGCAGAGGTATAACATGTCAATAAACCGTTACATCTATCAATCGAATAATCATGGAAACTATAGATGATGATTGACAGAGGTTTCATAGTTTTGTGTATGGAATTTAACAATTTGAAGTTAATTGAAAACTGTTGCCAAAAATAATGTTGGGGACAACATTCAGGACAATGAACTCTAACAAAATGTAGAAAATTTCAAATAATTGTGGTGACATTGACTTGAATTGTAGAAGATGGTTGACACATGAAATTTGATAATACATTCATCAAATGTTCTCTCTTTAGAGATGTTGTACTAGTTTGCACTTATTAAAACTTAAAAGGTAGAGAAAGATCAATATTTTAAAAGGAAACCAACATATAAAACAATATAGCTTATTTGGAGGTGTTTAAACTAGCATGCTAAATGCAATCACTTGACACAAGAAATTAGCATTATAAGTTAAAAACCATTAGTTGTAATACCCTAAATTGACTTGTAAAACAATGTTATAAACTTATAACGAACAATGAAATATGACAAGAATATTTAATGGTTTTTGTAAAATTGTTTCTTGATGCATTTTTTAATGTAGGTTGTCATTAAATCAGCTAATGTATATCCTAAAGATCCCGAGGCTCCTTCATGTGGAGTTGATGATATGACAAAGTTAGCTTACCTCCACGAGCCTGGTGTTCTAGAAAATTTAAAAAGTCGATATAATATGGATGAAATTTATGTAAGTATACGCCATTGGTGGTTTTTCCTCTCGTTCTCATAATCTACCATCCGTAACTTATATGGCGTTTGGTACTTGGTTTGTAATCAAGAATCAGTATTAACTAATATTTAAGATATACTTATGATATTGTTTTCCAGACTTACACAGGCAACATTTTGATAGCTGTGAATCCTTTCAAAAGAATACCGCATTTATATGACAAACATATGATGGGGCAATACAAAGGCGCATCACTTGGGGAACTGAGTCCACATCCTTATGCTATTGCCGATGCTTCATACAGGCACGCGTTATAATCTTGCTTTGTGTCTTCAATGTATAATTGATTATGAATAATGTTTATATTAATAATTGATGCCCCGTCCGCGGTGCGCGTATATAATGTATATATGTGTGGACCCTCGACGGGTAAAAGTAAAATTGCACCAGTTTTAACGTTATTTTACTTTTTTATGTGAAAATAACGTTAAAAGCGTTGGGTTGACGGTTAATCAGGCATCATGAGCCGGGGGTCTGTTTTGGAGCAGCCTCTCTATTCCTACGGGGTAGAGGTAAGGCTTGTCTTCATCTTAACCCCCTCAGACCCTACCTTTAGGTGGGATATACTGAGTATGATGACGTTTATATTAATAATTGAAAGATTTGTATGAACGCAGACAAATGGTTAATGAAGGAATTAGTCAGTCAATACTTGTTAGCGGAGAAAGTGGAGCAGGTAAAACCGAAAGCACAAAAAATCTTATGCAGTATCTCGCGTATATGGGAGGTCGTCCTGGAACTCAGGGACACAGAAGTGTGGAACAACAAGTTTTAGAAGTATGGAATATTTATATGACACATATCTAAAGTTTTAAATTTAAATTTTGTTTATTTTGGTTTGGTTTTTTATTTCACACATTTTCTCGTTTTTTTGGTAGTCTAATCCGGTTCTAGAAGCATTTGGGAATGCAAAAACTCTCAGAAACAATAACTCAAGGTGCGTAAACTTTTGTTTAAGCTAGCCAATATTTTTCAAACATTTAATGCATTTTCTAACCGAATGTTGTTTAAACACAGTCGTTTCGGTAAGTTTGTTGAAATCCAATTTAATAAGATGGGGAAGATCTCTGGAGCTGCAATAAGAACTTATTTGCTTGAGCGATCGCGTGTTTGTCAACTTTCCGACCCTGAGAGAAATTATCATTGTTTTTATATGATATGTGCAGCACCTCAAGAGGTAATAAACTAATAATAGTCTTTGCATTCCTGCATTTTTTATTTTTTTTACTTTTTTTATATATATATTTTTTTAAATGTAGAAAAAACATAACCCCTAAGACACATCTACGCTAAATTTATGTCTTCTTCTAATCATCCTTAACCTTAATCAAAGTTGTTAACCTTATATGTGCATTAACAGGTGTCTAAAAAGTACAAATTGGGCAAGCCTCAAACCTTTCATTATCTTAATCAAACAAATTGTTATGAACTTAATGGTGTGGATGAGTCTAAAGAATTTCAAGCAACAAGAAAGGCTATGGAGGTTGTTGGGATTAATTCCAATGAACAGGTATATGCGCACGTACACACATGCGCGCGCGTGTGTTATATATATATATATATGTATGGATAAGATAACATGGAAACTCAGTTTCAATGAGAAAACCATGAAAACTCATTTAAAAAATCATTTTTATTTTTTGCAAAAAATAGGGTAGATTTTATACCCATTTTCGTCACTTTTTATAAAAATAAAAAAGCGCTGAAGGGATTTTTTCTTAAAATTCAGCAAAAAAAAAAAAAACGTGCTACATATGCAGTTAATGGGGTTTCAGCTGTTTACAAATGTAAATTACCTGTATTTTTATACAAATCATTTTCTTTTATTCACTCGGCGCTTTTTTATATTTTTTTTCACCAAAAGTCATAAAATTGAATGTAGAGTTATAAAAAAAATTAAATTTTTCTTTACTCGTTTACATATGTAAAGCCAGGGGGTTTCTTGGTTTTTTCAGTGAGAGTGGGTTTTCTCATTATACATTCCCTATATATATATATATTAACCATATGGTTAAAACCTCAACCAAACATGTTTTGTTTTACAGGAGGCTATATTTCGTATTGTGGCTGCAATTCTCCATTTAGGAAATATTGAATTTGTTAAGGACAATGAACCTGATTCATCTAAACCAAAAGATGACCAATCCAAGTTTCATCTCAAAACAGCTGCTGAACTTTTCATGTAACTAGTTTTCCTTTTTTTTTTTTTAAATCTGATTTGAAGGTCTTTTATTATAAATAACTATGTTGATATCCCGTGTATTACACGGGTTGATAAAAAAATGTTAAGTAGTTATTAATGAAAATTTACAAGTTATCGTTTGAGATAAAGTATACTTAAAATTGTGTATAAGTTATTGATTTAAGTAATAAAAAATAATATCATTCCTTTAAAATACCACTTTTTAAAAATTTTGTTTTTAAAGATGAGATATGATTTTAATAACAGAGAGTCAGCAAAACATAAGATTAACAAGCCTAAAATCATGCCACGTGTCCTTAAAACTTTTATTTATTATATAGTATAGATAGATTATGAACAAATTTTAATGTTGTGATGTGCATGTTTCTTTTAGGTGTGATGAGGCAGCTCTTCTAGATTCCTTTTGCAAACGTGTTATTGTAACTCGTGATGAAAGCATTAAAAAATCGCTTGATCCGCTTGCTGCAGCGTTGAATCGAGATGCTTTAGCGAAAATTGTTTATACAAGATTATTTGACTGGTATACTTTATCTGGATTATTATTATTATTATTGTGTTGTTATTTTATTTATTTATTTATTTATTTTTTTGTGTTGGTATAAATCTGATGTTTTTTATTACATGAAACAGGATTGTAGGAAGGATAAATGAGTCAATTGGTCAAGATCCAGAATCAAAATCTTTAATTGGAGTTCTCGACATCTATGGATTTGAAAGTTTCAAGACAAACAGGTGCTTAACTGGTACGCTTTTGTATTCATCATTTATCACAGGTTATTTCTTGCAGATTACTGCATGAAAGACCTTTGGTTTCAATTTCAAACCAATAGTTTTTCTACTTTAACCAACTCTTAAGTTTAATGTGTCATATATATATCCTATCATGTTACATATCCTATTCATTTGAATGTTTATACTATATAATAACCTAACCTAACATTAAACTTATCTCCATATGCAGTTTTGAGCAATTTTGTATCAATCTGACTAACGAGAAACTTCAGCAACATTTTAATCAGGTTTGTAAAAAAGAGTTCTAAATTATTAAATAGCTATTAATTCTTCAAGTAACATACCAGTTTGAGCTGATTGCTGGTATCTCAATTTATTTTTTTCAGCATGTTTTCAAAATGGAGCAAGAAGAATATACAAAGGAAGAAATTGATTGGAGTTACATAGAATTTGTGGATAATCAAGATATTCTAGATTTAATTGAAAAGGTTTGTTTATGATAAAATCTATGCCCCTTTGTTAATCTAACTGAGTTTTTTTTTTTTTTTTTAATAATAATAAATTTATATTATTTCATTTATTTTTTCAGAAACCAGGAGGAATTCTTGCTCTTCTGGATGAGGCTTGGTATGTAGACATTTCGTAAAATTGGCACTATTTTTGGAAATTTGTGTATTTGTTTTTGTTCCTTCTTGATGCTACGCGATTAGTTTGACTAAGGTTGACTTTGTCTGTTATTTTTGTGTGAAGTTGACAATATGTAATCTGTTAGTCAACGGACCATTGTATATATTATGAAAATTTGAAAACAGAGAATATAGTCTTTATGTTTTCAGAATTAACCTTAAGATGTGATTACTATGTATGTAGTATGTTTCCAAGATCTACACATGAAACGTTTGCTGAAAAGCTTTTCCAGACATTTAAAGATCATAAACGTTTTACGAAGCCAAAGCTTTCCAACTCAGCATTTAACATTGATCATTATGCTGGAGAGGTACAAATCTATACTTCCATATATATATATATAGGATCTGGAATCTAATATAACCCTCCAAAAATGTATAAACCCGATTTACCCGAGATAACCCATCAAGATTAGTCCGATTTTATTTTTTGAATGTCATTATATCATTATAACACTTTCATCTTTTATGAGTTGGTAGAAATTCGTGTGCGTACACTACTATAACACATGTTTACAATGGTGTAAAGTACAACTGTTTACAACGATGTAAGCATGTGCAACAGTAATGTACGATTCCAAAACGAATGT
Source organism: Stevia rebaudiana (assembly GCA_009936405.2). Lineage (NCBI taxonomy): Eukaryota > Viridiplantae > Streptophyta > Magnoliopsida > Asterales > Asteraceae > Stevia > Stevia rebaudiana. Next base: position 2,141,251 of record WOUH02000009.1, read on the forward strand.
GAATTCCTCCAAACTCATAAAAGTTGAAAGTGTTATACATGTGTAATAATGACATTAAAAAAATAAACTCGGATTGATCTTTTTATTATAATGTTAAACATTTAACAAAAATAAAAAAAAATAAAAAATTATGTAGCTCGTGTAATTACATACATGTAACTTGTATGCTACATTTATCATATTCCATGAGTTACATGTATGAAGCTTCATGAGTTACATACGTAACTTTTTTGTTACATTTACTTAACTTAGTGAGCTCCATATTTTTTTCCAATTTTTTTTTGTTTATTGTATTTATAATCTTATAAATAAAAGTAACAAAAAAGAATTTTTTTAAATTTCAGTGATTTGAGTAGTTTTCTAAGTTTTCTCGATATTTATGAGTTTTCTCATGATCCCTCCCCTACATATATATATATTATAAAATTGCTCAAAATCCAATATAACATGATATATCTTTACAATGAAATGATTTCAGGTAACATATCAAACCGAGTTTTTCTTGGATAAAAACAAGGACTATGTTATTGCAGAACAACAAGCACTCTTAAGTGCTTCAAAATGCTCCTTTGTGTCAAGCTTATTTCCACCTCAACAAGAAGAGTCATCTAAAGCATCAAAATTTTCATCAATCGGTTCACGGTTTAAGGTATAATATTATATTTTAAACAACATACATCAAAATTGCTAATTTTATTTATTTACAGCAACAATTACAAGCATTGCTTGAAACACTCAGTCACACAGAACCACATTACATTCGTTGTGTCAAACCAAACAATCTTTTAAAGCCTTCTATCTTTGAGAATCAGAACATATTGCAACAACTACGGTGTGGTGTAAGTTCATACACCTTATATTATCGTTTATCCACCGTTATATATAATACACATGCGCATATATGTTTTAATGTTTATGGCCACATTCATTCAGGGAGTTATGGAGGCGATTAGGATCAGTATGGCCGGATTTCCTACGCGTAAACCGTTTAAAGAGTTTATTAGCCGGTTCAAAATCTTCGCGCCTGATGATGTGAAAAAAAGGTGGTTTTATATTTGTATACATGTATAAACTTTTTATCTGTATTTTCTGGGATCAATTTTAACCAATCTGATATTAATTGTAGTGATGATGAAATTAAGATTTCAAAGATGCTTTTAGAGAAGGCAAACCTTCAAGGTTATCAGGTACTTTACCATGTCGAATAATTGGCTTGTGTTGCTCATATTTCATTGTGAAAATATTCTTACACTTCAAATGTTTCATTTTTTTTATTTTTTTAGGTTGGTAAAACAAAAATATTTTTAAGAGCTGGTCAGATGGCAGAATTAGATGCTCGCAGAAGTGAAGTGTTAGGAAGATCCGCTAGCAAAGTTCAGAGAAAATTTCTAACTTATTCTGCACGCAAGAAGTTTACCGCGTTAAAGTTTTCATCAATACAACTACAAGCAGCGTGCAGAGGTATATACTGGTACTAGGTTAGAAACCCATGTATTACACAGGTTGAATAAAGAAAATAATAAATTTAATATTAAATAGTTAGAAACAAAGTTTAGGAATAAAGAAAGAAAAATATCAAAATTTGTTTATTAATGAAATAAAAATATAGAAATTAAGAATAGAAGCGGGAAAAAGTAAATGTAAAATAAAAAAATAATTATAAATAGTTAGGAACAAAGAACGAAAAATATCAAAATTTGTTTATTAATGAAATAAAAATTTAGAAATTAAGAAAGAGAAGCGGGAAAAGTAAATGAGGACATACAAAAGTGTGACAACTCGCGTCCTTATTTATTAATTTATTATATACAGAAGATAGAAGATTATCATCTTTATATGTGAAAGTTCATGAACTTATTATATTTTTTTAATAATAATATATAATTTCAGGACAAGTTGGACGTCGTCATTACGAGTTTCGAAGGAGAGAAGCGGCTTCATTAAGAATTCAAAAAGACGGTCGTATGTTTTTAAAAAGAAAAGCTTACAAAGCTTTATCCTTTTCGGCTACAAATATTCAAAATGGATTGCGTGGAATGGCTGCACGAAATGTATATCGCGATAAAATGCGTGAAACTGCAGCCGTCATCATGCAGGTTACTAAAATCAATTACAGATTTAGGAGTAGTTAACAAGTCATTAACTTTTTCTCCTCTTATATAATTCTTTTTCACAAAATATCAACTATATTTTTTAGTTCACTATAATGAATTTTCTTGAACTTACACACTTTATGAACAACTTTCAGAGACAATGCCGACAATATCTTGCTTGCAACCGTTATTGTAAGTTGAAAAAAGCAACAATAACCAGTCAATGTTTCTGGAGAAGTAGATTGGCACGCAGAGCTCTTAGGGAGCTTAGAATGGTAACTCTAACTTTGTTTTTTTTTTGGTATCCGTTTAATTAATTTTAACAACAATCGGGGTTTAAAACTTTAAATATATTTACAAATTGAAATTTCTATAGTTATACTCAACATTAGTTATACTCAACATATGCATAGAATCTAGTTGGATTTGTGAATTTTACAATAACATAATATAAAGTTATAAACATACATCTTTTATCTTATTGTACAATATTGGAATACTACAAACATAGAGTTAGAAAACTTATCTACAATACTTGATATTCATGTACCATTAGGTAGTTTAACATGCAAAGTTTAAATTTATAATTTTTCTCTGCAGGAAGCAAAGAGTAATGATGCACTAGTAGAAGCCAAAACTAAACTAGAAAAGGAAGTTGAAGAGCTGACCTGGCGATTACAGGTGGAGAAGAGCATTAGAGTAAGTATTATTATGCCGATTTAGCTGAATCATTTAACTACATATCTACATGTTCATTTTGTATAATTATTACTTCTATATGTATGCATGATTCTTACTTGTTTAACTTTTGTAGGGTGGTTTGGAGGAAGCAAAAAATCAGGAACATGCAAAATTGGAATCTGTTATTCAAGAGATGAAAGATCAATCCGAACAAACTAAAGAATTATTGTTAAAGGAACGCGAGGCTGCAATGAAAGAACTTGAGGAAGCGCGTGCGAATAAAGATGCTTCAAGCAAGGAGATTGTTGATAAAATTACCGCTGAAAATGAAAAACTTAAGGTAGAGTTTATTATAAGTAAAAAAAAATTAATCAGTTTTTGGTTTGTTGCATTTTCATGTTTTTATGATACACTTGCAGGAAATGGTTAGTACATTAGAACAAAAGAGTGAAGAAATGGAAAAAAAATATGAAGAGATTAATAATTTAAGTGAAGAAAGGTTAAAAAAGGTCAATGAATCAGAATCAAAGATACTTGAGATGCAGGCCACTACGCAAAGGTGATAGAAATCTACTTTAAGCGCGCTTTTTAGTCATTAAATTAGCAAAAATAAATAAATAATAATAATATCCATCATGTCGAAACATGTTTTCTTCATACTTTAGGCTTCAAGATAAGATCAATGAGATGGAGACTGAGGAACAAATTCTTAGAGAGCAAGCGATGCTGACAGCATCAGCTTCTAGAAGACGCTTCCTATCGTTTCCATCTAATAAGGTTAAATTGCCTCAATGTATTTATTAACAAACTCTGATTTTTACTTCTTGTTAAAAGTTTATCTAATTATCTTTTGTCACAATGCCTTGCAGGCTCCAGAAAATGGCCACCTTGTAAGTCAGAAGATTCTCTTAATAATACATTCCAAAATGCTATAAATCTTTAGAGTTGAATCACGCAAATGGTCACTGTGGATTGTGAAAAATAATACGTTTCGGTACCAGAGTCTATTGTAACAAGTTTGGGTTTTATGCTTTCAATTATGCCACGAGTTTGGGCATTATGGCAAACCTCCGTCAATTTTTTCATAAAAATAATGTGTAATGACCAGAATCCCCTTTAACTTTTAAAATAGTCAAAGTCAAAGGGTATTTTGGTCATTTCATTTTAATTTAAACGGGAAAGTTAGCCTAAATACCAAACTCGTTATAAAAGTGAAAGTATAAAACCCAAACCTATTACTTCAAATCGTTAGTTCCCAAAACTGTGACTTTCCACAAATCACAGGGACCATGTGTGTAATTAACTCTATATAATATTTATTACTTTCTTAGGTTATCTCAAGGACAATTCCCTTATTTGCAGGAGCCACAGGGTAGTGCATCTATGAAGAGATTCGATAGCACATTGAGGCAATCAGCTATTGACAAACAACGCGTACGCGTCTAAACATGATTTAATTCAACTTCTTATCATAAATAATAATATTATTCTAATGGAATTACATAACTGAATTATATGTTTCCGTAATACATGTAATACAGGAGAATGTTGATATTCTTATCAAAGCATCTACAGAAGATCTTGGATTCAGCAATGGAAAACCAGTTGTTACATATGTTATATACAAAAGTCTTTTACATTGGAAAGTTTTCGAAACAGAAAGAACTAATGTATTCGATCGTCTTATAACCGTTTTCGGTTCTGCAATACAGGTAAAAGATTTTTAAATCTAACACATAAACATGTTTCTACAAAATTCATAAACTTTTTTCTCGTTATTATTTTAATAATTTTTAGTGGTTAGTAAATTAACTTGTATGTTGACTTTACATTGACTTTTTTAGAAAGAGGAAGATAATAAACATATGGCTTATTGGTTATCTGCAACATCTACATTGTTGTTTTTGCTTCAAAAGAGTTTAAGTTCTGCAACAGGGAAACCACCTCAACCAACATCAATTTTTGGAAGAATGGCACAAGTATTGTGTTTTACTTAATCTTCAATAATTAATTATTAGAGTTAATTACAAAAATGGTCCTTGTGGTTTGGGGAAAGTTACAGGTTTGAGTATTAAACCTTAAAAGTAACAAGTTTGAGGTTTGTGCTTTCAGTTCTGTAACGAGTTTGGGTATTAAAGCTAGCTTAGGATGAAATGGCCAAAATACCCTTTGACTATTCGAAAAGTCAAAGGGTAGTTTTGTAATTTGAATAGAACTGAGTGTATATTGATTGAGTGATCAAAGCATACAATGATCCTTTCTATTTATAGTGTGAGAGAGGGACTAAAAAGTAAATACTATTTACATAAAGGACCTCTTCTAGAAGCCACTACACAACACTACACTAAGCTAGTGATTTATATTTATATTATTAACACTCCTCCTCAAGTTGGAGCATAGATGTTAATCATGCCCAACTTGTTACATATGAAATCGATTTGTGCTTTCCGTAGTGGCTTCGTGAAGATATCAGCAAGTTGAAACTCTGTCTTGACATAAACTGGCTGAATGGATGGGGGATCAGTTGGAGTTCCCACTATTCGATCCCTAATTAGATGGCAATCAACCTCTATATGCTTTGTCCTCTCATGAAATACTTGATTCTTAGCTATATGTATGGCTGACTGGTTATCACAGTATAACCGCATCAAGTTGTCGGAAACAACTCCGAGTTCTCTAAGAAGACGGCGAACCCATATCATCTCTGATGTAACATCTGCCATGGCTCGATACTCAGATTCAGCACTAGATCTAGAAACTGTATGTTGCTTTTTACTCTTCCAAGACACAAGATTTCCACCTACAAACACACAGTATCCAGTCGTAGATCGTCTTGAGATAGGACATCCTGCCCAATCTGCATCTGAGAAACCTGATATGCGTCCATCTCCATCTTCTGTGAAAGCCCCAACTCGACAATGACCCTGATCAGAATATAAGATCCCTAGGCCAGGTGTAGCCTT
>WOUH02000009.1:2147087-2160682 GCA_009936405.2 Stevia rebaudiana
TAGTAAAACGCAAATTAGTAAAACAAAGTTGTAAATTGTAGCCGCCGCCGCATCGCGCGGGTTTCCTCCTAGTATATATATATATATATAGAGGATGATGATGAAATGAAAAACCAATAAAACTCATGAAAACCGTGAAAACCACTACCAACTAAATAATTTTTTTGAAAATAAAATTTTCGTTACTTTTAATTATAAGTTTTAAATGTAAATAAAAAATAAAATATTAAAAAAAGTATGTAACTCACGTTTTTTACATATATGTAACTTTTATGCTACATATATATACATCGAATGACTACATATATGTACATATTTGTAAAAACGTAATATGCATATATGTTTCTTTAATTTTTTTTTTTGTTTTTACATTGCTAATCATATATATATAGGTTATGAAAAAAGAAATTAAAAAAATTGCTTGGTTGGTAATAGTTTTCACGGTTTTCACCAATTTTAATGGTTTTCATTTGAAAACTCATATATATATATATATATATATAATTTTGAAAAACTACATATAAAATTAGAATCCACTTGGTTCCAATTAATCTCGGTTAATTTCTAGGCGTTACATGATAGATACTAAAAGGCCAAAACTTGATTTATTGATAAAGTAAGATAGTAGGCCCGATTCGAGAGGGGCTAATCTCCGATACTAGAACATTGATAATTCAAATAACAAGACATAAAAACTAGAACCAAAGATGTAATACTTAAAGTTCAAATAAAACGGTTATTAATCCTAAAATTCAGCCCCTAGATTCAGCCTCCTAAATTTCATCTTGACTTTGACTTCCCTAGCACTCGGCCTACACCTTTGAGTGGGTCAAGGTGGTTGAACTGAGACCTGTTGGACCTGGACCCAGATGGGTCGACCCGCTAATAAAGTGAAGTTGTATTAATACCTCATCTTTTGATTAGCGCCTTGAAAAATTAACCTTTTATATAAGTTTGGTTTTATGCAATTAAAACTAATTGAAGAGATACCAAAAATTTCATAATTTACGGTGTGGGGAGTCATAAATATATACTAATCTTGATAAATGCGAAATATCTTTTTTTTTTTAAATTAAAACGAGTGCAAAATTTCGATTTTGAATCACTCCTAATTCCTAAATTTGTTTAAAAAATAAACTCTCAAATTTATCCCTTTAATTTTTATATAGGACAACCTTGACCCAATTCAACTATATAAGAGATGGGTAATACCATAACATCAATTTGAACAAAATTAATGCTCTTTTAAAATAACTCTTTTAGACTCAATATCACTTTGCTTATAACCCGTCCTTATAACCCGTCCTGATCCATACTCATATCGACCCGGACTCATTCTGACCCGTTATCTAACGTGCCAATTTTGTAAGGCTTAAAGGATACTATAATCCATAGATCTCTAAGAGAAATGAAATTAAAGAACATATATACCTTTAACCAGACTCATGTTTGGTAGGTTTGGAGGGGGCTGGGCCGGTGGTGGGGTGCTCATCTGCATAATCACACCATTAGTATTTCATAACAAATAACTGCAGTTGCATTACACAAAAACTAGAGGTTTTAATTTATTAGGCAACCGACAATACCTTCGTGACAAATTGAGTGATTGATATGTATCAATGTTTGAATTAATGAATTAATGAAAACTGAAAATTAGCCTTGCTTGATGGAGCTGTGTGATCAGTTGAAAACTGATTTATGCACAATCGAACTTTTCTCTAAGTCAATGGCAGGTAACGTGTATATACAAATTAATAATAAGTATATTACTAATTATTAAATACTCCAGCCTGCTACTGATCACTCAAGTGTTCACATATGTGTATGTATGCATTCTTAGTTGTGATGACGATGATGTAGGACATGCATGCCAACTAATGGCATGTATGTTTTAGTAATTAGTTAATTAAAGGGAATTGAAAATCACCAAAATAGACATTTGATGAGGAAAAATATTTAAAATCGACATACTTTTTTAGCCTTTATTTCAGGTCCAAGGTTAAGCTAGCAAGTTGAAGGTTAAGCCGACAATTTGAAGGTTAAGCCTGCAAATTGAAAGATAGAGTGAGAAAATAACCCTTATATTTGGCGGCTAGGAGATGCCGGCTAAATCCTTGATGGGGGTACGTGTGCGTTTGCTATTGATTGTTGACAGAGAGAAAGAAAAAAAAATGTCTATATTAAAGAATTTTCTTGATGATTTTTCCTTAACTAAATGGTTAAGTAAACGAACTGAATATATATTATTGTGTGTTTGAGTTGTATTCTAAACTAAAAACAACACTTGTATTTTTAAAGTTCGAATCTTGCAACGATTAATAATAGATAGGTAGATCCAGATCGTTAGCTTCTTAAATATTTCGGATCGAAACAAATAATTAATATTTTTCTTACAAGAATTAAGATTTTTATCATTATCGTACTTAGTATATTTCATCTAAAGATATGTGATCTGAAAAGGGTGAGATGTAGACCTATACCTTGTGGAATAGAGAGATTTCTTCCAATTAGACCTCTCGCTCATGATGCCCAATGCTTTTAACATTATTCCACAAAAGTAAGTAAAATAACGTAAAAATTAGTGCAATTTTACTTTTACCACTCGAGATCTCACACATATATACGTTATATGTGTGCACGGCAAACGAGGGGTAATAATTACGTGACACCTGCAATTTCTGGTAAAACACGTCACTTGTAAACCCTATATATGTGAACAAACTTATTCGCTATTACGCTTGATCGATGGATCAAGTGTGTTAAACGTTCCACTGATTGAGAACACACAACTTATTTGTTATTACACTTAATCGCCAGATTAAGTGCGTTAAACGTGTCACGTCGGAACACACAAACAATAAACAAACCGGGAAATTCCCAATCACACAATTATCAAACAATCATGAACAAGAACGAACAAACAAACGGTCGGAACGAACAAACGAACGACCGGAACAAATGAACGAAACGAAAACAAATATGGTCAACCCTCGCGCCACACGAGGGCTAGCCTTCGAGGTTACTTGCTTAGACCGTTGCGACGCGCGAGGAGTCTTGCTTGGACCCTGGTGACGCGCGAGGGCTTGTCAGACGGGCAAATCTCATTTAATCATTATTTGAGCTTATTTCAACGCACCCAACACTCAACCACTCTCAAACTCTCTCTCTAGCTGCACACTTTGAAACCATATGCTCTCGCACTGATTTCTACTGTTCTTAGGCTCTTCATTGAAGATTTTGTTGGTGTTCTTAAAGGTAGTGAGGCTTTTGGAGCTTAGTGTTCATCCTTCTTCACCATTCTTACTTGTATTGAAGATTTGAGATCACCCTACCTAAAGATTCTACTCATCTGTTAAATATATGTTGTGTGAACATTGTAGCTTGATACAACTCCAAACAAACACATAGACAAGTTGAATACTTGATTTAAACAACTAAACAACAAGAAAAAAAATTCTCTTTATGTAATCTATGTTGATCAGTTAATAATTCGATGTTAAAAAAACCAAATGAACTGTTTCAAAAGGCAAGAATTTCGTTTAAGATGCTAAATTTTAATTAAACTGAAATCACACGATTTGGACTTCGTTTGCTATATGTCAAAACCACTTTTTAAGCCTGAAGGGCAAATCTGTCAAAATGGCAGCTTTTGTATGTTATCTTCTCGTATGCGTAACTTTGTGTGTATTTGTTCAAATGGTAAGATTTTCGAATTTTATGAAAAATATTTAGGATGTTATCTAACTGCTTCAATTGATTTTTTACAATTTTTGGACTTTTAAAAAATTTATGGTGAATTAAAAGATTTTGGTATACAAACAGTTACAGATTTTGACAGCAGTCTTGTTTATGATTTTTATAAAACAACCGGTTGCTTGGAAAAATATAACAAAAAAATTTTGGGTAGCTAACATACATAGGAACAACATATAATAATTTCAGCAACATATTTGACCATTGTATGGTCAAACAAAATTCTTGAATAAATGAAATTTTTTCTGAAAAACGATCAAGCGATAAGCTTTACAAAAAATTATGATTTTTGACAAAAACACCCTTAGGCACATAAATGAGACTTTAACGAGTGTCGGGATAGTAACTGACACTTAGTCACACTTAACCAACAGAAATTAACCAAAAGTCAAACTTGGACAATCTGGTCAACAAAAGTCAAACTTAGTCAAACACTTGAAATAAACTTATGATTTCACTAAATTGAACTTAAGGAGCTGGTTGAGACTACAATGGGTCATATTGGCCACCACACACACTTACATAACCTATTTGAATTAGGTCTCCGTTAGTAGGAGTTGCGTAACCACATTATTTGCAAACGCTTGAAAAGTTTGAGCTCATTATCAAGTGAGTTTACAGCCCCACGTTTACTACTTTAACTATTTTGCTTTTTGTGTGAGAAAATATACAACAACTAATTAAGTAACTTTTGTATTTTAGTGACTAATATTCACCAATATGAAAGTCCTATACTTCTTTCATCGAATCGTTAATAACTTACAGCAGTGAAGTCTTGAAGGAAATATTGAAGGTAGTTGACTTAAAGGCATCACATATGTCAGCACTCGATTGCGGCGTTACACTAAAATAACTTGTACACCAGGAAAAAGTTGAACCTGAGACCTCCCAAAGGAAGAACTCAAGTCAACAGCTCTTCCTAACCACTTGAGATAGGAATCATTGGTAACCGTAGTATTAGCATCATTTAAAGGGTGAAGAAGACTTTGTAAGATCTATTAAGACTGGTGCTATCCAAAACTAAGTCATTGCACTTAGTTTCATCCCACAAGTCCAAGTTCTGCTGAAGACACAGTCTATCAGCAGGAGTATTGATCTACTGATAAACTATCTTTACTTCTACTAAAGTTATAGTTTATCAGTAGAACAAGTGATCTACCAATGTTCAGAGTTCTACCAAAGCACACGGTCTACCGTTAGACAGATTCAAGACATGTGCTGATAAGCAGAATAATAGATCTTCCGACAATCTGCATATACCAAAGGAAGTTCTACCAACTGGCAGTACGGCTGAACAGTAAACTGACTGATGTGCTGACAAACATTGTGCACGTGCAGCTGTTTCGTTCATAATCTTGACGAACATTTAATGCAATCCTAATGCAATAAGCTTTGTATAAACGTATTGTATTATTGTTATATTATAAATGTGAGAATACAAGCAAATATATATATAGCCTAGAAAGAGAAGATAAACAGCCTCTAGGTTAGATGAACAATCAAAACATAAATACAATTTTATGATGATTTATTGAGCTATTATTATGATTAATAGAGACTCACCAGACCATCTATGTAATTAACTATAATTAATTTAATTCATTTTTTATTTTCATTTGTGATGTTGGTATATATTTAAAGGTTTTTTAACTGATATTTGTAGAGTTTTCGCAAATCATCGTCGTATTCCAACCTCGAAATCGTACGCCAAGTGGATGGAAAGTATCCAGCTTTGCTTTTCAAGCAGCAACTAACTGCTTACGTTGAAAAAATATATGGAATCGTTCGTGACAATTTGAAGAAAGAATTGTCACAACATATCTCAAATTGTATCCAGGTACACAGGGTTTCCTTATAAATTAATAAATAAATACATAAATAAAAATAAAAAATTCATCTCAGTTTTACATTACATAGTTCTTATGTTTTGTATATTTAACAATTCAGGCAGCACATGCAAAAGGTAACACTCCACCATCTATGTTCTGGCAACAAATCATTGAATCCCTAGGTGGCATGCTCAAAACTTTAGAAGAATATCATGTATGTTATTTTATATCTTTTTACAATAATAATATTCATAAATATTGTTTTGATCTTATGAAACATGATTATTTCAGGTGCCAACAATTCTTGATCAGAAGATTTTTGCTCAAGTTTTCGCTTACATTAATGTACAAATATTTAACAGGTAGATTTTGTCATTTTAGATGAAAATTGGATAAGTTTTAATCATTCCATAAATTGATATTTTTATTCTATTTTATTTATTTAGTATTTTTTTTTTTTGCAACCATAGTCTTCTTTTACGTCCAAAATGCTGCTCATTTAGCAATGGAGAATATTTAAAAGCAGGATTAGCTGAGTTAGAGCTATGGTGTAGTCATGCCACAGAAGAGGTATTAATTTTTAAAAAATACTAATTGATTAATTAAATATTATCACTAAATGATATTATTAAAATAATATCTTGAACTTCCTTTAATCACGTGATCTATAAGGTATTTATGCATTTGATTGTCTCTTTTGGTCGAATTCCTTTTTAGTCAACATAATTGACCCGTTAAAGATAAACCATAATCCAAATCGACCCATTTGTATATAAATATTGCTATAATTTACATAAATGGTTCTAACTATTTTCATTAAATCATAATCCAAATCGACCCATTTGTATATAAATATTGCTATAATTTACATAAATAGTTCTAACTATTTTCATTAAATCAGTATGCAGACTCGGCATGGGAAGAACTTAAGCACACAAGGCAGGCGGTTGGATTCCTGGTATGCTTCCGTTAATTCTTCGCAAAATTTTATCAAATTTTTGTAATTTTATATTTTTTTTAACAAAAGTTGATTTATCGTATATATAGATTTTCACCATTTATATTTTGCAGGTCATACACCAGAAGTCTAAAATTTCCTATGATGGTCTCATCAAAGATCTTTGTCCTGTAAGTCTCTCTGTGTTCACGTTTTTTTTAACTAATTTTCATAAGGCGATTTTTTTATTTTTTTTTATTTTTTAATGATTGATAATAACACAAGTGATGCAATCGTTTTCAGATTCTAAGTGTTCAACAACTTCACAGAATCTGCACACATTACACGGATGATCTTTACCAAACTCCAAGTGTAGCCCAATCGGTAAGAACATAATTAATTAATTATAATCATCAATTATTATTTATTCCTATTACTCACCGTTGGTTAGAGGTTATTTGCATCACCTGTTTACTTATGTATGGGTTGATTTAGATTATGTTTCATCTAGTGCTGTAAAAATCGGTGAGGTACCGACTAGTGATTAACCAGGACTAAACGGATTGGAATTTTTTATTTTAATTTTTCAAATTGGTCAATTTTTCAAAATTGACCAATTTTCGACCATTTTTCACCGATTTGACCAATTTTTTACCAATTTAATTTTTATCGATCTTGACCAAATTTTTACAACTTTTACCAATTTTTACCAAGTAAAAATGGTTAAATGTGTCAACTTTTACCAACTTATACAATGTTTATTATTAATGCTTACAGCCTCCTAAATTGTATTTATTTCAGAAATTTACTTTTCTAAAATGATAATAAATTTCCAATAACCATACTTGACACATTTATTGTTTAGAAATAATATTAAAAGATCGAGAAAAAAGTGTTTTATTATCAAACAATCCGACCCGCCCATTAGCCAACCTGCATTTAACCATTTTTTACTAATTTGCTTATTTTTTAAAATTTTTGTTGTTTTTTTCCAACATTCATCTCACCTTCTCAACTCTATGCAGGTTATTTCAACTTTAAAAGCTCAGACAGAAGGATTGGAGGATCCTGATAATAACTCCTATTTGCTGGAAGATGATCCAAGGTAAAAAAAAAAATACAATTATTATAACAAACAATTTTCTTACATTTTTATTTATTTATTTATTTATTTATTTATTATTATTTGCAGCATTCCCTTTACAGCTGATGATCTTGTAAACTTCCTTCATGAAAAGGATTTTGCAGAGATGAAACCTACATGTTCTCTTGTAGAAAATCCTGAATTCAAATTTCTAGTAGAGTAATACAACTTTATATTATTTTTTACATTAGTCAAGATAGGTTCCTCATTGTTTAATCTGTAAAGCATCCATTAAGTTAGATCTGTAAAATCTATAGGTGTTATCATGTAAAGTATAGAAGGAATTTAACCACGGTCCGCCATTTTATTGGTTATATATGATTATTGTTGTTTAGATTTTTTAACAAAACGTAGCATGAAAACGACTCTATATCTGGCAGAATGGTAAACAGAACATATAGTCTTCTAATGTGTCTGTTAACTGAAAATTAAGGATGATTATCATTTCGGGATTTGGGTGAGTACATACTACATAGGCTAGACCTATACAAAAATGTTGTGTAAACTATGCAACATGATATTTATATACTAGTTAGATACCTGGCGCGATGTTGCGGCTGGGACAAAGTTGACTGTTCTTATTGTTTTATTTTTCTTTAAAAAATTTGAGTTAGTAATGTTACACATCTCAAGTAAACAACACAAAAGATCTTCAAAATATATGCGGAACATAGAAACTTAAGACACAAAATCTATAAAGAAGAATATCATTATATTTTGATACACATGTAGTTCCATCATTACGCAACACTTTACGATAGACAACATTTGAGGTGTCTATTCCATCTCGTCTAAAACCTTTGGCGGGGTGTGTCACAACTTTAGTATTTTCACGTGATATCCCCTTGATAACGCAACATAAAGTTGTCCATGTGAAAATACGGAATCTGGTAGATACACACCAACGTGCAAAATTGTTTGACCTTGATAATTGTTAATTGTCATGAAAAAGCTAAGTTGAATGAGAAACTGTTGTCTTTGTAGTTTGAACGTGTACATGTTTTCTTTTAAGTTTGAATGAGAACATTTCATCTTTATAAGACACAGATGGATTCTTGGCAAAATTACTTTGTTTCCACTATGTCGACCGATAGTATGGAATTTAAGTTTGAATGGTGGTTTTCGTTGTGTTTTGGATCAAAATGGCAAAAATGAAAAGTTAAATTGAAATGACAAAACAACCGCCGAGCCAACAGAGGTTTTTTAACAGAGTTAGTGGATCGGACGAAAATGGTAAGAACTTGAAGGTCAGGGACTCAATGATAAAAAAAATTCTTTTTAGATGAAAATGACAATTGTGCCCAAACCATATGGACAAAATTGGCAATTTACTCTTTAAAATTTTTTTTTACGCTTTTTAATTTTTTTTTATAAAAAGTGACGAAAATACCCCTTGAATTTATATTTTTTATAATTTCACATAAGGTTTTTTGGGAGATTTTTCACCTCAAGGGGTTTGCTTTTTTATACTAGGGTTTGGAATTAAAAATAACCTTTGCGAAACGTATAAACCCGTAATAACCGGTCAAGATGAATCCAACTTTTGTTTTTTTCTTTTTGAATATTATAATTACGCATGTATAACAATTCATTTCTTATGAGTTTGGAGTAACTCGCATGCATATGGAATCTTACATATCGCTTTAACAAGTGTTTGCACTACTGTAAAAAGTTATGTGTTACACCACTATAGAACATTTTACAGAGTATAATCGAACGCATGCGGATTTTTATAAACTCATAAAAGGTGAAAGTGTTATACACATGTAATAAAATGAAAGGCTTGTATAGGCATGAACCTGCTTAAGCTTGATATGTAAGGTTTGGGCCCGTGCTTGTTTATTAAATGAGCTCAAGCTCGATAATTAAATGAGCTTTATGTAATCTCAAGCTTGAGCTTAAGATCAAGCTTGATTAAGCTCGATTTGATGTAAACAAAATTTTATTGAGTCAATACTAAGGATACAACTTTCGAGTCACTTTGACTCATTTACACCCTTGAAAATGACACTAAAAACCACTTAGTGTTGCAAGACTACAATTATGGACTGAAGAGTCGATGTGGATATAGATAGATATAGATATGAGAGTTAAGAAATGTACGGAAACACCAGATAATGACAAGCGTGTCCTCTTAGACCCTTAGATATATATAGATATATATAGATATATATAGATATAGATGCTAGTTAAGGAAAATCAATCATATTAGATATTAAAAATCAACATGCTGTTTCAATAAACGATAAGAAATATTAGCCACGATTTTAACATACTTTCAGTGTTCGTGGTTTGATGTCATGAAATATCCACGTGACAAAAATATGTATTTTATACATTATGAAAATATTCTTGATTAAATTTATAATTAAGTTTTTACACCTATTTTGAAGTGTGACCAGTTGTAAAATACGTAAAATATATGAAGTAGCTCACTTAGTCACTTTATACTTTATAGCGGCCTCAAGTCTTAAATAGGATGTTTCACGTCAAATCCGGGTAAAAAGTAGATTTGTTGGTGTAGTTTAAGAGTACGACTTTATGGTTCTAGAAAAAAAAATAAACCGAATACAAAAAGGAACCAGATACCAAAACAAATTTGATCATAAAGAATAACAATAAAGTTTCATTTGTGGCCATTCTTTGTGGCCACTAAGTGTGCCTCAAAAGCAACCCAGAAAATACATGTCAATAACATAGCTAAAGCATAACACAAAAGCAAAGAATATGCATCACAACCCGCAAATCAAGAACACGTTTTTAACATTTTGTTTGTTATCTCAATTCATTCATCAAGAACACATCTAAAACAAAGGTCAAACACCCCCAAAAAGTAAACAAATTTGACAAATTTATGGCGAGCACAGGATCAAGAGAGCTGATCAAGTCAGTCCTCATCATGGTTGGAATCCCACTTGCTTATTCTGTTGCATGTTCATTATTTGCTAGGATTACACAAAAGAAGATTTCATCTCTACATGATGAAATCCAAGAAACCAATATCAATAGCATGTCTAGTGATGATGAAGACAATAATGGAAATGTAAATCATCTTAAAGAACAAATTTTCACCCTCAGATCTAAGATAGAAGAGCTTCAAGACCTCGAAAGGGAGATAGAGATTCGTTTCTTACGATTCATTGAGTTGAAAGATCAAGAACACGCGTTAATAGAGATTCATAACACTTTGCGTATAGAGAAAGAACGAGCTGAGTCTTCTCAAAGGGAGGTGTCAACAATGGAGGAACATAAAAGGAAGTTTGATGATATGGTGATCGAGTATCTAAAAGCGTTGGAAGAACTTGAATCTTCAAGATTGAAAAACAGTGTTCTTCGAAGAAGAGAGAAGAAGCTTTTAAAGAAGATGAAAGAACTTTTGAGGTTGATTGTGAAACAGAATTTGAAGATTGAAGCACAAGAAGCAGATATGTTGAATAAAGAAGTGGAGTTAAAAAGAAAAGATATTGTGATTAAGGGACTTGAACGTGGAGTTGAGGAAATGAAAGTGGTGATCGATGGGTTGCACGACGAGAAAAAGGAGGTTTTTAACAAGCTAGAGACTACAGAAAACAAAGTCGCATCAAAGGTAAACAGTAGAGTTGGAAACATGTGCGAGTTAGGTCACGAGTCATATGGCATCATTTATCATAGACTCATAGTAAGTAAAATCGGTTATGGGTTGGGTTAATAAGATTGAAATAAAAAACTTGTAGAAATATTTTTTTATAAATAATATGAGGTAAATGTTCATGAAATTATATATATGACTACTGATGGGAAGGTTCATACGAAGACCATTTTCTCGAGCGATAACAAAAAAACAACTTCATAAACTTTAAACATTTCTCATTTTTTTCATACGTTATTATTTTTTTAAAACGAATTACACCATTGAATCACAAATTTTTCATCTTTTAAACGAGTATAATGAAGCCATACTAAACATTAAAGAAATCACGTCATAAAATTTTAATACTACATATATGCAATATGATGATAATTTACAAATTATACTCCGTTAAATTTATATTTGTGTTTCTATAAGAGATTTATTCGGTTTTTCTTTATTTTTTCATCTATTTATGTATACTGCATATATGCAGTATGACATACTGCAGTCATACTACACATATGTAGTATGATGATAATTTATATATTTTGATATTTTAAGCTAATTTACGTATTTCCTATAATTGTTTTTTTTATGTTTCTATATTACAAATAGCCATTCAAAAAAATAAAAATAAAAATAAATGTTATACTACATATATGTTACGTTGCGATTTTTTAATTTTTTTTGACATAACTTCATTATTCTGATTTGAAAGAGAATAAAATTTATGATTTAATGGTGCAAACTGTTTTTATAAATAATAAAGTATAAAAAATAAAAAAATGTTTGAAGTTCTCTTGAGTATGGTTTTTTTGTTCTCACATAAAAAATCAGTTTCATAAAACACCTCTTAATGATTACTATAAATTATAATGCAATTTTCATATATATTTCTTTTAATAGCAAATTTTATTCCACCAAAATCACCCAACTTTGCACTTGTGAGGATTTGAACCCTCACCACTTTTGTGAAGGGCAAACACCATACCATTAAACCATTTAGTCATTGGTGCAATTTTCATATATAATGCAATTATATGCTATATAAATACTTTTTGTGACCGGAAATTAATTTGTTGGTAACTTCATGGTGAATGTCTCTTGAAATTCGAGTAATAGATTCATTGACAGATCACCAATGGATTTCTAGCAACGAATCACTCTCAGGATAGTGATATCTAAAAAACTTTGTCCAAACTAACGGAGTTTAAAAACAATTGTCCTTTGCACCGATCGACACACAAATTTACGAAGTATATAAAGTTTGCTCTTGTAAAGTTGAATTTATTTTACATTTTCATTTTGGAAATTTGTGTGAATCCGTGGGTAACCAACCGGTATTTTGACGCCAAAATAAAATTTTATATTAATTTTTTAATTTTGTTGATTCTGTCGGTGATCGCTGATCACCCGTGGGTTTTTTTTGGATAAATGTCATTTTCCGGTAATAATCCAACTTTTTTAACCCGTTTTTCTTAGCTATTTGTTTTCCCTTTCTAATCGTGAGATCATAGATCATTCATTGATTCATTAGATATGTTGAAAATGCAACCTCTTCGTATTAACAATTGAGGATACAATATTATCTTGTTTTTAGGTTGAATCGGAACGGATACTCGTGGAGAACTACAATCGAGTAGTAAACGAACTAGAAAACATCAAAAAGGATCGAGCGAATGAACTAAAAGAACTAATATATTTACGTTGGTGCCACGCGTGTCTACGACATGAGCTAGCAAGGAGGAAGGAGCTCGAGCAAGAACCAAAACAAGATGAAGAAAAGGACAATACTGATCATGAACTAGAATCGGTGTTGAGCCCAAATATAGCAGCCGAAGAGTGTAAAGAGCATGAATCGGACGATGAGAGTGTGGTTAACCACAATGAGCCATTTTTTGGGTCCGGCCAACAACATACGAAAAGGCGATGGTTGGTTAGGAAGTTCAAGAAATGGGTCGAGGGAAACGAGAAGCATCATGAGACGAAGTGTTTTGGAAGCCATTCGTGTGTTGATGAGGCCAAATAGCAACATTTGGTTGGAAGGATATCATTATAAGAAACGTACGTATCAAGTATACCTATAACTTTAGAGAGAAAAAAGTGAAGGCTTTGGTTTGTAAATACTTTAAAAACTATTTTATTTAGTGGTAAACTTTCGGTTGAGAAATCTCTTTTAAAAGCATTTTCTTTGATAGCAGTGAGAATGATTAACATGTTTTATGGGCATTTGCTTTTTGTCAGAAGAAACATTGGTATAACTTTATTTAATCAAAAGATTCAAGAACCAAATGGTTCATTACATGATTTGACAAGAACACG
>WOUH02000009.1:2180319-2190454 GCA_009936405.2 Stevia rebaudiana
GAATTTTGTGATTAGTATTCTCGATCAAATGGGTTTTCCGATAAAGTGGGGTATTTGGGTGCATGGTATTTTATCTTTGGTGAGGGCCGCGGTTTTGGTCAACGGTTCCCCTACTTTCGAGTTCGGCTACCAAAAAGGAATGCGGCAAGGAGATCCTCTATCTCCATTTTTGTTTGTTATCGCTATGGAAGCGCTTTCTTGCTTATTGGAGAAAGCCTCCAGTTGCG
Source organism: Stevia rebaudiana (assembly GCA_009936405.2). Lineage (NCBI taxonomy): Eukaryota > Viridiplantae > Streptophyta > Magnoliopsida > Asterales > Asteraceae > Stevia > Stevia rebaudiana. The sequence continues at coordinate 2,180,547 of WOUH02000009.1, forward strand.
GGATCGTGAAGGGGGTTCAACTTCCTGGTGATGGTATTGCTATCTCTCACCTGTTCTATGCGGACGATGCTCTTATCTTTGGTGAATGGGATGAAGAGAATATGATGAATGTTCTTAGGATTCTCAGATGTTTCTACGTTAGCTCGGGTTTAAAAATCAACATGAACAAGTCCAATTTTTTCGGAGTTGGGGTTTCATCTGAGGAAGTTTCTTCAATGGCTGGGCTGATCGGGTGTAAGGCGGAGGATATTCCCACAAAGTACCTTGGATTAACTGTTGGCGCGAATATGAACCGGATTGCAAACTGGAGGCCGGTTTTACGATATTTTAGAGAGCCGTCTCTCATCTTGGAAATCTTCGATTTTGTCAATCGGCGGGAGGGTCACTCTCATCAGATCGGTCCTTCAGAGCTTACCAATATATTATTTTTCTTTATACAAGGCTCCGGCTAAGGTGGTAGAAGACTTGGAGAAGTACATCAAAAGATTTTTATGGGGGGCACCACGGAAAAAAACGCTATTCACTGGGTTAACTGGGACAGAGTCGCGTCTCCTAGGAAGGCGGGAGGCCTCGGGCTGTGCAAACTTAAAAATTTTAATATCGCTCTCCTGTCTAAATGGGCGTGGAGATTCAAGTCGGAACCGAAGAATCTCTGGGTGAAGGTTATCAGCGCCATTCATGAGGGGGGGAGGGTTGGGAATTCCTTCCGGTGAAAAAATCTAACGGGGGGGTTTGGGTTAATATTGTTTCGGTCATTAACAAACCTATTGTTGGGGATCTAACGGTTCGGAATTTTTATCAAGGTATTGTTGGTAATGGCAGAGACATTCATTTTTGGCTCGATCCGTGGTTGGATGCCCTGCCTTTACGTACTAGGCTTCCTAACCTGTTCTCCTTGGACGTTGTGAAAGATTGCAAAGTTCGGGATCAGATCGAAGGAAATGGGAACTGGCTCTGGAAACATGATTTCGACTCTCCCGTTGAGATTAGTGAGTGGGCTTGGCTCTCGAGTAACCTCCAGGCGGTGTCGATCTGTGAAGCCCCTGACGGTTGGAGATGGAATGGCAACAACTCTAATTCTTTTTGTGTGGCTGCTATCAGAAAAATGATCGAGGACAGCAGTTATTTCAGCGACAGGTATGTTCCGGAATGGTGTAAGTGGGTTCCTATTAAATGTAATATTTTTGCTTGGCAGGCTGATATGAATCGGATCGCGACGGTTGATGCTTTAAATAGAAGAGGCGTTGGGATCAGCGAGGATCAGTGTTCTTGGTGCAACGAGGCAGGGGAATCGGTTTCTCACATCTTCACGGCTTGTGAGTTCTCGACGACTATTTGGCAAAAGGTGGGCTTGTGGTGTCGCACTCCAAATTTCTTTGCCTTTACCTTTAGGTATCTTTTGGAGATGCACAAATTTTGCGATAAAAGGGAGGTTGAGAAGAACGTCATCCATGGCATCATTATTGTCTCGTGTTGGTGCTTATGGAAGGCTAGGAACGACCTCAGGTTTTCTGGACCTCAGGTTTTCTGGGAAGATCTCCGGTCCGGAAGACGTTTTTAGCTCTATTAGATCTCTTAGTTTTTTATGGTTCAAATATAGATCCAAGTATAAACTTGTCAAATGAAAAAATTGGTGTAAATATGTCATAATGTAATTTTTTGTGTCACTTGTTGCCTCCTCGGTTTTCGGGTTTTTTTGGTGTTTTAATGATATTTTCCTTTCAAAAAAAAAAAAAAAGAGCCTCAGAATTTTTGACTGGTGTATATCGATCGTCCTCCTGGCTTCATTAACTCACTATTCACGTGTCATAAATAACAATCTTTTCTTTTTTCCTTTTTATGGTTGGTTTAATAAAAAACATCGTCTTATTCTTTTACTATTTTTGTCTTTGCACCGAAAAAAATCTTTTATCAAATTAAGGTCGGACGTTGCATTTATTATTAGAATTTAGAATGAAGATTCTTTTCTTATAAAAATATTCTTCTTTTGTCCTGTAATGATTAAAATGAGTAAACCTTAGTGACCAAATAGTAATTAACTCTTTTCTAAATAGAGTGATGAAGCTTGAAAATTTTTTCATGAGTGATCAAGATTTAGGATCCTCAAAAAAAATCTTTCATTGTGTTTCGGTTCATTTATTCGAGTCGGTTCAGGTCGACGTGTCAGATTTAACAAAAAATTATATATACCACATATAATACAGAGAACATGTTAAGATATATAGTATAGCCACATAAATAAATATTTTTTTCAACTCCTTTCAAATAAATAAATACAATGTTTTTGGAAATAAATCATAAATTTAAAGCCCAATATAATGTTAGAAATATGTATATGAATGAGATGTCTCATATGTGCCTTATTTGGGTTTCATCTTGTCCCACATTGGTGGTGTGAACACAAAATAGTTAGTTTATAAGGATAAACCTCATAATGTATTTCAAGGTCTTGTGATGAGTTTTACCAAAGGTCCTACCCTCGCGTAGAGGGGTGCAAAAACGGGTTTCGGATCCAAATTTAATTAAACCAACACGACTTGCGGACACAAATGCAGTTCCGAAAACCCGGGTTAATGAGGGACGGTTTTTTTACATCCTTTTTTTTAGACATTTTAAACCATAACTAAACATTAAAACACTAACCGTGTATAAAATTACGAGTATGTGTATAAAATAATAATAACTTTAGTCTTTAGGAGCTCAAAGGTGGGGGCCCGAAAAAATATAGGTTAAATTTCATGAGGAGCCGGACTATATATATAAAAAAAAAATCGGTCGAAAATCACGGAAATTTACACTACGGGCGAAAAAATAGCAGTGGCCCGGGCCACCACTGGCCCCTTAGATGGTGCGCCCATGTTTATATGTGTACGTACTTTTAAGTTTGTATGTGTATTCATCGTTAGCAGAGTGATCATGGTTCTGAATATTAACTAATAACTATTAAGCATTAAGTTATCATAGACACCATCTTCTTCATCATAAGCTCTGAATCATATCACGTTCTGCAATCAGGAGTAGTAGCCCTACAGGTTGGTGTATGATATGATAGATCGCGTTATTCAAAGAGTAATCAGGACCATTATGTCATCGTGTAAGAACGGACTGACGGATTGGTTGAGTTTAGTAGCAGGATAATAAAAGAAGAAAGAAGAAACAACACAACTGAAAAGTTTCAGTTCATCGGGTTACCACCTCAGTTTCTTTACGTCCAACATAGATTTTTTATTTTAGTTTACATGTTTTTAAAGAACGTACAATAAATATTTTCTTTTTTAAATTTGGGTTTTTCAAGGTAACTAAGAGCAAAATAAAATATGTTATTTTTTTTAAAAGTAGAGGAACTCGCGTGCTAGCCACGGGTAAGTGGGCGATGTAGCCAAGATCAATTTTTTAACCTCCGTGAGACCGGGTACCCCTCAAATAAGCGGGAACCGTATGAAATCCGTAAACCATCTCCCCTCCTGTAACAGTGACGCATTAAGATATTGTATGCTTTGGTCGGGACGTACCACCATCGCCCTCACAGTTTTTTTTCACCCCACAAGTTTCTCGCCCAGGCAAAATGCGCCTTGATAAAGAAGGTATTCACCTCCTTATAAAGAAGGTTTCGTTCTCCTTCCCAACATATGTGGGATATTATAATCCACCCCTTATGGAGTCCAGCTTCCTCGCTGGCATATCAGTCGGCCCCAGGCTCGGATACTATCAGCCGCTTCAAGATATTGTCCACTTTGGCCGGGACATACCACCATCACCCTTACGGTTTTGTTTTCACCCGAAAAGTTGCTCGCCTAGGTAAAACGCATCTTGATAGGGAAGGTATCCACCTCCTTATAAAGAATGTTTCATTCTCCTCCCCAACCGATGTGGGATTTTACACCTCCTCAGGTTCGAACCGGTGACTCTACCCGAGATGCATTTTCTCCCCATCACAGGATTACTTTGAACAAATATGCTCTAGGCAAGAGTTGATCCTGAAACCTTTCAAAAAAAGAGCCCAAGTCAGCAGCTCATTCTAACCATTTCAGCTAAAAATCATTGGTACAATATATGTTATTAACCGACCCAATCGAACCAAATGGGTTAACCTATAGTTTAATATTATTAACTGAAATATATTTATTTATTAAAAAATACATATACAATAATATAAACTCGATTATTAATTTATTTACCTAAAAGTTTAAATATAGTAACAAGACAAAAAAAAGTACTTCAAAAACCATAAAAGACAACTTTGCGATGGCTCGTCGTTGCCACGTTAGAACTTGGAATGAATGTTGTATCGGTTTTCGTCAAGCCGTTTCAAAATGTTATTAATTATCGGATTCCGCATCAGGATTGTCAGCATGCACCCATTCATCCATATTTTTGCTGGTTATTTTAGTGTTATTGGATTAACTTATAAATTAAACAAGTTTGATGACACGAGAGTGCGGACTGAATCTAATTTTAAATGTTATTTGGGTATATAACTAAGTTTTGGCCTTGATACAATAAGTTTAATTAACTAGGGTTAATTATGTAATTAATTATTAAGTGTGGGCTTATTTTGTAAACTAAAAGATTTGTATATATTCGATCTTGATTAAAAATACGCAGACACAAAAAATGCGTACCCATGGTTACAGAACCATCGATGAAGACGATTCATCACAAGAAAGTAGAAATCGAATCCGATTCCAACAAAAGAATTTTCTGTCTTATCCGATAAATCATGTGTATAATCCGCAAATAGGTTTATCTGAAAGTGATTCACGATTCAGAGACTAATCCAAGCAACGGTGCCGAAAGATTGAAATCAAGTTTTCAGGTTTGTCTATTCGTTCAATTCCATCATACGGGTACGTAATACAACAAGTTTGTTCATAGAAAAGTGGATGCGCAATTCCTTCTTCAACTTCCACCGCATATAAACGAAAATAAACGAACATTTTACCAATCCCTCACGAACACAATGAACAAACGCGTCCCATGTTCATCTTCGTTCATTTAACTACACGAACGGAAATTCTTGTTCATGTCCGTTTATTTATTAAACGAACGAACAAACGTAAACGAACTTCCTATCTAACGGTTCACAAACCGTTTACTGAATCCACGTGGGAACTCTTATAGGAATTACAACCAACACTCCCTAACCTTTCAATCAGCTATATCTTGATGAAACAAGTTTGATTTTTATGAAATTGTAAAGTTGTAAGGTTTCATCATTCAAAACTGATAAATAACATCCCTTTCTTGATTTTTTTAAGAGTTTTTTATGATTCAAATCAAAGAGCTTTACAAGATTAACTGATCTTGTGTGTTTTATATTGATAAAGACAAACTAATCATAATCGTTCTACTTAGATTATTTTGTGTTTTTTCCTAATTAGGGAGGGTTTTCAATTGTCGATGTAAACTACAATTTGTGGGAATTCAATGCTTTCGATTTTAACATGAATGATTGTCTTTAATCCAACTTTGCTTTAACTCCTATTTCAGGTTATGGTGTGGATGTGTTTTCTTCTAGGGTGTTACAAGGTAAGCTTATAATCAAGAATAAGATTACAAAAATTGTCCCCAGGTCTTGTTTGGAAACAAATTAAAGAGGTTTCTCGAGCCCATGGGCTCATACTCATCACATTTCAGGAATTCAATGGGCCCGTACTTTCTTGTATTCGTTCCATTTGTCCAAACCTCTAAACATTCGCCCAATTCATGCACACCTTGGGTCAGGTAAGAAGCCCACTGTTGACCTATTCCGTTGAAGAAGACAACAATTGCATCATGTGGCTCACAACAACCCAAATCCGTGTTTTATGTAACTTCAGTTATGTGAAATAGCAACTTTAGCCCCTCAACTTCTAGTCATTATTCACCTAGTTTAAACACATTTTTTTAACCAAATTAACTTAACCCTAATAGTTATTAGTTAAGAGCATTCACAACCCATTCTGTAATAATATTGTAAGTGAGATTGTTATAATTTAGAAAGTGAATGAGAGTAGTTATGAGTGAAGGAGAGAGAAAACTGAAAGTGGTTGTGAGAAAATTTGTAAATTTGAGAAGAAAATTTGAGATGTAGGGATTCCTTATTTATTTTTTAATACTTTTTAATAGTGGTTGTGAGTAGATAAGAGGAAAAGATAATGATAAAGGGATAAAAAAAATATTATTTAATTGAAAAAGATAGTGATTTTTAGTGAATTATAAGGAGTATGAATAAAGAAATATAAATATAATCATTTATTACACGGTTACCAAAATGGGTCATTACACTTTCGAAATGTTATTAAACTTGCATAAAAATACGCACACAACAATTTAGAAAGTAGAGGGGTGAAGTAGTATGCTAGAAACTTTAAGGGTTATAACTGGATTTTCACATGCATAATGTTTTCTTCACATGTACGTTGTGCGAACATGAAAATACGATTTAAAGAAACTTAAGAAGTTGTCATGATAACTATAGATCGATTGAAAACTGAGAAAATTTATACTTCTCTAAATTTTCACTTCACATGTATCAAGCATTCAACGCTTGATTGGTCATGAAAACCGAGAAAATCATAGCAACACCTTCACAAACGCTTTCTAATGTAGAGTTCCATTCACTACGAGTCCAATAACAAATAACCTAAATTAAAGTTATCTCTACAACCACGATTTCTTCGAACATTCTACGTTCTCGTTTGATGCTCACAGACGAACTTTAACATAAGAAACACTTAATTTTTTTTAAAACAGAAAGGGATAAAGTACATACATAATATTACCCGTCTAACAAGATTGACACATGTCATAATCAAACCAAGAATTTATCATAGCATGATCTGATATCCCAACACAAAAGAGCTGTAACTTATAAAAATACCACAAAATGGTGGGGTTTTTATTTTAGAAATAGTCTTTTCATTGTGACATAAGTTTGAGTTTAACCACTCATGTGATATCACCAACATATTATCTTTTACCAGACCTCGGGTCGCATCTCGCCAGTTGCAGGTGGCATCCATCTTCCCGAGTGATAAACGCTCTCACCGACTTTCCACCCGGGTACATCTTTCATTATCCGGGCCTCTTCCTCTAAATATTTCTTCCATTCTTTCACAAATCTAAAACAAGTATTCGACCAAATTATTTTCCAAAAACTAAAATAATAAATGTAACCACCTTAGTTTAAAAATGCACTCCAGAGGCGATCATGAAATCGCCTCAAGACGTTGAGGCGGTGCTTTGTGTACTTCTTGGTCAAATAAAAAGATTGATATGTGAAATAGACGAGAAAGACGCAAGTTTCTAGTTGTGTATAACGCGCTACCTCTCAAGTAGGTATAACACGCTATAACGCGCGCCTATTGCTTTTTTAGACAAGTAAAGCAATTAGGAAACGTGAAAAATAAATAAATAAATAAATAAATAATTTGCTTACCTTTCATCCTCTTCAGCTTGAAGCATGGGCAAAATAGCCCTTCGGGCAGCATACTTTTCTTCCTTTATTGCCCTAAATCAATTAAATACGCGTTATATAATAATAGTAGCCATTGTTCATGAACACTAGTAAAATTGGAGAAACTTGATTAACAAAATGAAAAATCAACATTTTTTATATTTGGCGACAAAGCAGTCCTACAACTTCATAATAATAATCGCAAACCAATATTTTCTGTTGTCTGTAGTACACTTATAGTAGTCATGTAACAATTCATTACTGTAATATGCTAATATTAAACTTGTGATTCTGATTACATAATACAAAACTTGTAATCAGGAATTAGCACATAAAGAAGCAAACTTTACATCTTTTATATTCATCTAAATGAAGTAAAAAAAGTCATAAGAAATAATCAGGATACATTCTTCATAACTCCATCAACGACTTTAATGCAAACATCTGTTGAATACATATTTTCAATTCCCAAGTCCCACCCTTTAATTTATCATTTCTTAAAAAATTTCATCAAATCCAAAAAACATGTACATGTTATTCAAATATAATTGTTCAAAATAAGCATTTTTTCTCAATGGTAGTGAGTGAAATGGAAGACAAGCAGAATTTGTTGAGAGTTATAACAACACAAAAATAAGAACACAACATCCAAATGATACAAAAGATTTAAAGATAATTTTTTAAAGACTGAGATAGATAAATGTGAATCTTAGACTTTCCAAGGCAGCAAAAAACAAAATCAGTTAACTATAAAAAAAAAATTAAAAAAAAATAATAATAAAAAAAAAACACACACACACACACACTTTTTTATGTTTGGCAATATAACATTCCTATGACTTCACAACAATAACCTCAAATTAATGTTATTGTTCTTAAGTATACCGTTTTACTCTATCAAAATTTCATCAATTAACTCAAGACTTGGAACTTTAATTTTGTAATTAGGAATTAGACCATAAAAAAGCAAACTTTACATATTTTATTATTGTATATTTAGAATTTTAGACAAAAAAGAAAAACTAGTCTGAAGAAATGGTAAGAATATATACCAAATAATGATAAATTGACAATATGGACATGTTGCCCTAAGACAAACGTTATTTTCAGACCTTGGAAAATCAAACTTAACACCATAAAGTGCTTCTAATAAAAAAGAAAAATAACAAACTTAGAAACAAACGGTTAAACTTGTGAGTAGTGGGACTGTGAGAATAATTTATTAGTTTTCCTTAAATTCACTTTGCGATGTTCTTGTTATCTAGCAGTTAATCATGCAACCAGCAGGTAGCAACCACTTATTTGCAAATATTATAAACACACAATTTCATGAAGAACCAAGTTACAGCTTTGTGATAACTATCAACATCATAAAGTCAAATGCGAGTCTTTAAATGCATCCATCTCAACATGCATAAGTGCATATGTTGCCATGTTTAATTCTTATCCAAAGCACCAAACCTCAAAACATTGAGCAAAGTCCTAATATTAATTAGAAATTACACTCGTTTTTTGCAGTTATTACTAGCTGACATATGTTAAATAGGTAAATGAGACAGTTATCCCTTCAGATTTCCAAGAAAGATGTCAATGCTAACAGTAGGCTCATTGCAAATTCAGTACATTGGTGCATAGATGGAAAAAAAAAAAAAAAAACAATTTTCACACTATCAAATGCAAATACAGAAACAAGCTTGGATCAAAAATCCATTACTCAAACACACCAGTCAGTGTTGTAAATCAAAATCGTCAAATTATCCACAAAATCAAGATAGTGCAAATCAAGCATAAATGCAGACACCAAGGCCTCGAGATGTCTATGCGCGATCTAAACCTAAAAAACAAACCGATTCCAATTTCTACAATCACAGCAGATCTCACACATTTCAACATCGGAACGATTAACAATCCAATTGAAGCATCAAACGCAATGCTCCCTATGTTCAATCGCAAATTCACTTAACTAAAACTCCTTTGAAAAATTAGGGTTTCAGAAACAAAAAAGTACTTACCTGCGGATCTTATTCCCCTTGCCGACCTCATACATGCCCCAAGAGAAAACGCCAAAAGCAGTAAGGAAAATGGCGACGGCGCTGGGTCCTTTCGACGGGATCCTCCGGGCATATCTGACCGGAGCAAAGCCGCCGGGAGGAGGACCGTCTTGGAGGAGAGGCATGTCTTTGACGCTCGCCATCCCCGGCTTGTTCCTGATCGTCGCCTCCGTCATTTTTTGTTGCTTACAGACTTCACCAAAATTACACAGGTTGAACAGCCGATTTGGTAGGAGAGAACAGGTGCTTTGACAAAAGCGGAGGTCGGGATAACATTTCTAACTTGCGCACGTGTTGGAGTTTGCGTTGCTAACCTGCGCATCCTACTGATTTATTTAATTTTACTAGCTTAAAACCCGTGTATTACACGGGATTACATACCAACACTTATAACTTTTTATTGAATCATTACATATATA
>WOUH02000009.1:2237373-2250298 GCA_009936405.2 Stevia rebaudiana
TATTATTATTATTATTATTATTATTATTATTATTATTATTATTATTATTATTATTATTATTATTATTATTATTATTCTTATTATTATTATTATTACTATTATTATCATTATTATTTTTTAACAAATTTACTGAATATAGTGTGCTTTGGTACATATATGAGAAATATTTTACTATTTGGTGCCTAAAAATAATTGGAATTTTTGTTTTGTAGATATTGGTGCTTGGGAATTTGTAGAACAACATCGACATGCTTATTTTGATAAAATGCAGGTAATATTTATAATTTATTACTTTGTTGTTATTTGAGGAATTTTTTTATTGCTTCAGTTTAATTATTCAGATATGAACTCTTGTAAATTAGTATCATAAATTGGCTACATCCAGATGAAACCCTAAAATAGCATCATAATTGCTGTCTTACAAAGTTTTAATTTTTTTTCAAATAAGAACAATAATAATATTTCTTTCTTGTGTTTGTATAAACACTGTGCTTGTGTTGAAAAACATGTAATTATCTGTTAATTAGGTATGGGATTACACTGGTTTTGGATACACAAGGTACAATGCAAGAGAAGCAGATAAAGATTATCTAGGGTAAGAACATAATTAATGTTATTTAACGATTTCTATATTTGTTTTAGCAACATCTAATTTTTTTTTTCTGGGATTTTAAATCAGTTGTGTTGTGGAGAATAAGGTGCTACATAAATCTTTATTGTCATCTTTACAGGTAAGTATATTACTAAATTGTGTTTCAATATTTTTCAGTATTCCATCATCAGATAATATTCTTTGTACATAAGGTGGCAAAAGTAATTATTTATTTATTTATATAACAATATGTTTTTTTTAATACGATCCTCGAATTGTTGACATTACAAATACACTTTTGGCAGCTTTCAACCAGTGGTGACCCGTTTAGCTAATATTATTTTTTTTCTATGAAGTTATCCATTATATTTTTTAGAAATATAAACATAACCCAATTCGACCCATTTACAAGTAAAATAATTTAATTTGCCACTTATATATTACACGTAAGCTTTTAATATATTCTACTAATTAAAATCCAAACTGATCAGAATAAAGATTTCAACAGTACAATCTATCCTACAAGATTGTCATCAATTTCACTTCCGACCCGTTCATCAGTTTCTTCAGCAGGATCCTCGGTATCAAGTAAATCATCAAAAAATCTTGCGAATCTAGCAAAGTTGGATCTAAGTGATGGCACGAACTTGTATGCTAAGTTGGTGGTATGTTTAATCAACTTGAAACATTTAGATGTAATTACACAAATGGTCCCTGTATTTTGCGAAAAATAACAGGTTTGGCCATTTGGGTACTAAAGGTTTATAGTAACAAGTTTGGGTTTTATGCTTTCAACTTTGTAATGATTTTTGTTATTAAGGCTAACTAAATACCTTTAGACTTTTTACCCTATTACTTTTACTGTTTTAAAAAGTCAAGGTATTTTGGTCATTTCAACCTATTTTAACTAGAAAAGTTAACACAAGTTAGGCTTAATACTCAAATTCGTTAGAAATCAAAAGATTAAAACTTGAACTTGTTACTTTAAACCGTTATTACCAAAACCTGTAACCTTTCGCAAACCACAAGGACCATCTGTGTAATTAACTCAAACTTAAAAACTCTATTATATCATGCTACTTAAAAACTCTATTATCTCCGCAAACCACAAGGACCACTTTTCGTCCCTGACGTTTACAAGTTTTAACGTTTTTAGTCCACCTTTAACAGTTTTTGTCTCTAACGTTTCAAGTCTTGACAGTTTTGGTCCCCAAACCCTCAACAGAAAATTGTCAAGACTTGAAACCTTAGGGATGAAAACTGGTAAGATTTAAAACGTTAGGGACGAAAACTGTTAGAACTTGAAATGACAGGGACGAAAATTGTTAAGGATGGACTGAAACTGTTACACCTAGCAAACCCAGGGACGAAAACTACAGTTTATTTAATTTATGGTTAAACAAAATGACACGTTTTTTTAGGTTGGAGCTGATGGTTCCAAATCGCGTGTTAGAGAGTTAGCCGGAATCAAAACCACCGGATGGAGTTACTCACAAAGTGCAGTAATCTGCACCGTTGAACACGCGACACAAAACTTGTGCGCGTGGCAACGATTTCTGCCAGCTGGACCGATTGCACTTTTACCAATCGGTGACAACTTTAGCAACATTGTGTGGACCATGTCTCCTAAAGATGCATCGAATCATAAAATAATGAACGAGGCTGATTTTATAAAAGCTATAAACCACGCGCTTGATTTTGGATATGGTCCGCGTCCTGAATCGCGTGTATTTGGTGGTGATGTAATTTCTTCCTTTTTCAGACCAGATGTGACGTCATCGGTTCACGAGCGGTTTGAACCGCCACCAAAAGTGGTGAAATTGGCTTCAGACAGGATGGCGTTTCCACTCTCGTTGATGCATGCGAATCAGTATGCGTGTAAACGCGTGGTTTTGATCGGTGATGCGGCTCATACGGTTCATCCGTTGGCGGGTCAAGGAGTCAACATGGGTTATGGAGATGTGTCTTCACTTTCAAATGTTATTGCTGATGGTGTTGCAGTTGGATCTGATATCGGTGATGTAAGTAAAGTAGTAAATATTGAACGAGTTGGATAACGGGTCCAAACAAATTCGGTTCAAATAGCTGACCCGTATACACATTCTTTGTCAGTGTATTGTGATTTAAATAATTTATGCAGTCATACAGGTGATGTAAGTAATGAAAACATTGGACGGGTTGGGTAACGGGTCAAATGGATCATTTTTAAATGGGTCGGACTGACTGACCCGTAAACACTTTCTTTGTCAGTGTTCTGTGAAAGTCAAATAATCTATGAAATCCTACCCTTTTAAAAAATTTTAAATAATGGTTGAATTGACCGGCTCATAAACATATTTTAAATAATAATGTGTGTGTGAATTTTAAATAATGTATGCAGGTAACTTTATTGAAGAAATATGAAACTGATAGAAAAACAGCTAATATAGCGATGATGGCAGTTTTAGATGGTTTTCAGAAAGCATATTCAGTTGATTTTGGACCAATTAATATATTACGAGCTGCTGCATTTAATGGTGCAAATGTTTTGGCGCCATTGAAGAGGAATATTATATCTTATGCTTCAGGAGAGAGTAGACTGCCATTTTTGTCATAAAGTAGCTTTTTGCCTTTTTTCATGGAATAAATGTATCATATATTACGAAAGTTGAATTGCTTTTGTGCTGAAAGAATAATGTTTAAAGTTGTTGAATATATGCGTTAGCGATTACATGAAGTGTTGCTTGATGGTGGTCTCTTAAGGTATTTTATGCCATTCGTGTCGTAAAGTGGAATAAAACTTCTGTTTTTTTAGGATTTGAGAATAATATTTGAGTAAATAATTTATGGTTCATAGAATTTGAAACAACATATCAAGTTTTATATATAAGATGATTCATGTAAATTATTTAAGACGAATGTTCATCCATTTACTTTTTCTCGTCACACTGGGTTTATATTATTTTGTTCACTATGAAAAATACAACTAAAAGAGTAAAAGTAGTTAAACGACGTGTATATTATACTTGCATTTATAAAGACTATAGATTATTTTATAACCAATATTATGCTTATGACTATAAGAACCATCATATTGCTTATTACATATATATATTAACTTATATACATGTGAATTTCAACTATGAGATTTATTTTATATAATGTTAAAGCACAAAATTTCTTACAAATTTTAGTTTTCAAAATAATTCTAGATAATCATGAAACTTATCTAACTTTGCTCGATAATGATGCAACCTCAAGCCCTATCGAACTTAAGCATTATGCCATGATATGAGAGCTACAAGCTCAAATAGCTCAAAACATATAAATAAGAAATCATGCATCATCACGCAAGCTGAATTCACGAGCTCAATATAGTTGGAATGAACTAACTTAGCTTAAATAACACAATAAACCATTTGCAGACAGTTGTTTACATATATAATAACACTTCGCTATTAAATAGCGTTTATGAAGCTCCATAAGTTTTCACAAGCTCAAACTCGATTTGTTGCATCTTTCAATCTCGTTTTTACACTTAAACTTAGTAAACACTCATCTATAACTCTAGTTAAAGTGTTGACAACAACTACCATCAGTTTGAATCTCTGTTTTATTATTTCTTTTAAAATTTTACATGCTTAAACCGTTAAATGTGACCTATACAACTGAAAGTTCCAGATTTGTATAAATGTGGTAAAAGAAATTGATCTTCGCGTATCGACTTACAGAAATTCACAAACAATTTCTCGTATAGGCGTATGCACAATTGGTCAGCTCGTTTCGGCTTCAAATAACCCGGTTACCAATAATTACAAAAACGTATCCCGAATCAACCGTGCTAGAACCCGAGAAGATAACCTGCTCAATACTTCAGGTAACACTTTTGCTGATAAACCGGGCATAACCGGAAGAAGCTCTCGAACAACCCGATTCACATCCAAACCCTGTATAGATAACATCAATGTAAACGACATATTTAAGGAAACGTTTAACACCTGTGGTGGTAAAATATTATTTGTATTTTCATTACCTGATCTGGTGATCGGGGTCGGGAATCTTGTGCGGTTAAAAACTCAACAACCTTTTGAACATTGTTTAATATGACACGGTCTTCATCGGTTATGTATGGAATTAACCCTGCGGGTCTGATGGATCCAAAGGTAGGAACCATGCTGAAAACCGGTGTAGGATTTTGGATCCCGAGTAGTGTCATAACCTGAACCAACTGTTCTCTAGTAATTGCATCAATACCTTTAACAATCTGTTTACAAAAAAATATATATATATATATTAAAAACAAAAGTAAATCACACAGATTGTCCTTTTGGTTTGCAGAAAGTAACATGTTTAGGTACTAAGGATTTAAAGTATCATGTTTGGGTTCTATGTTTCCAGTTTTGTAACCCGTTAACTTTTCTGTTAAATCAGGTGAAATGACGAAAATAGCTTTGACTTTTTAAATAGTCATAGTCAAAGGGTATTTTGGTTATTTTTCCTTACTTAACGGGAATTAGCTTGAAATTCAAATTCATTACAAAGTTGAAAGCATAAAACCCAAACTTGGTTTTAAACCCTTAGTACCCAAACGTATTACTTATCGCAAACAACAGGGATCATATAATTATCAACTTCATAAACAATTATAATTCTCATCTCAACTGAAATATTTACAGTTTTACGCGATCATAATCATAATACCTCATCTAGGAGAAATTCTCTGAAGAAATTTCCTTTGTCGGATAGAAGAAATGCTAAGGCGGCTCGGGTTTCAACTGGCGGTTCTTGAGAACCGCCTGGTTGAAACCGGGGCAATGTGAAGTTTGTTTGAGTTTGAATAACACCAAGTCCCGCCATGTCACCGTTTAAATCCTCCCCGCCGCCACTTTTGGCGGCGGTTATGAAGCTCTCAAAAGCTTGCATCACATCTATAAATCTTTCAGCATCAAAAACACCTGATTTTCCATATACAGTGTAACGTAATGCACTCCTTAAACGTGGAGATTCATCGGTAAGTAGCCTCTGATGTTAGACAACAGAAATAAAATGTTATTTCACATTTATGACATTTCCCGACACAGTATGAATATATCAAATAATAAAGCAAGCTTAAAGTTTTATAAAAAATACCTGTGCGATATACGGATACGCTTCATCTACAATAGCGAATTCTGGATCTCCAACTAAAGCAATACCTTCAAGAACTCCAATTGCTCTAATTATAAGAGCAAAATAAGGAGGAATGCGAAACGGATAATCAAACGTTATTTGTGCCAAATCAGCAGCCAACTCTTGAAAATTAATATTTTTTGCACCTCCACCTTCAAGAGCCTGATCAAATACTTTGGCTAATACGGGCAATATTGGGTCCAAATTTACCCCTTCAGGAATGAAACCAAGTTTAACAAAATCTTTAACAATGGCATCATAATCGCGATGAATAAGATGAGC
This sequence comes from Stevia rebaudiana, assembly GCA_009936405.2. NCBI lineage: Eukaryota > Viridiplantae > Streptophyta > Magnoliopsida > Asterales > Asteraceae > Stevia > Stevia rebaudiana. The sequence goes on from WOUH02000009.1 coordinate 2,243,396, forward strand.
AATAGCTTCAATCATCCCATACTTTTGATCATCCGTCAATTTGGTTACCAAACCTGTGGATTTAATCACTCAATCATTTAGCATTTTAATAATTGGAAATTGAAATGGTTATGAACCTAAGAAATAAGAATGATATAACTATTACCAAAATCAAGAATTGCAAGTTTCCCATCGGGAGTGCGAATCATATTTCCAGGATGTGGGTCAGCATGAAAGAAGCCTGTATCAAGCAACTAAATTCACAAATGACAATGAGTTAGAAACCATGTTTAAAAGAAAAAAGTGTAAATATAAATTGAATTTTAATAATCCAAGATTTGACCCATTGGAGAATTATAATCGGTACTAGTAGTTTGGCCAATAATAATCCCAATTTTCACTTTTGTTGTCAAGGGCAATACCAGTAGCATAATCATCATTGATTTACTCGCGATTTCCACTTGATTCCGTTTGTACGTTTTTTCCCATTTCGTTCCCAATGAGTAAAATCGAGTTGAAATCAATTATGGTTATGCCACCGGGATTATCCTTGGCAACGAAAGTGAAATTTGGGATTATCATTAGCACAACTGCTAGCATGGATCATTATCAGTCAATGGGTCATAGTTTGGTTTTGTTAAAATCCATCTTCCTTGTAAAAATAAACTTTGAAACAAAAGAAAATTAAAGTTCAGCTATTTAATTTAACTGAATTCATTAATATCTTCTCCATACTACTTAATTTTTAGCAAAAATATACCTGTTTTAAGTAGCATATGACTCCAACATTAACCAGCTCCCCAACATCACTTTCTGTACTTTGTGAAAGCTTTTCGCCATCTACCCATTGTGTCGTAAGAACTTTTCTTGATGTATATTTAGTGTAAGTCTTAGGTATGACAACCTGTAACACACGAACTTATTAAAATATGTAAAAAAACAAATCTAATATAAAATTAAGATGGTAGCATTGATTCATGTATATAATTAGAGAGCAAAATTACTTGTGGCAGGTCCTTCTTCATCATCTCTGCAAAATATGTTCCGTTTTCGCCCTCGTTAACATAATCAAGCTCCTCAAAGAAACGAGCAGCCCATTCATCCACCAACCCGACAACATCCAAAGAGATCTGAAAATGAAAGAAACAGATACCATAAATGATAAACCACTCATCAGGAGCAATAGATATATAGATACCAAAAAAAAAAAAAAAAAAAAACTGCATTTTATGGTTTTAACTAACTTTACCTGAGGAAAGTGACGAAGAGCCAAACCCAAATTCCTTATGACAAACAAATCTATTGTTACTGTTTCAAGCACAAAAGGCCGTTGTACCTTAACAGCAACCAAATCGCCATTTTCTTTTAGTCGACCCTTATATACCTGCCCAAGTGATGCTGCAACATTTTCAAAAAAACATATGTATTAAATACTTGTACCATCATCAAAAACTATATTCTTAATACCATAATAAACAGAAATTTGGAGGATACTAATGAAATGAGTAGGTGATAGTGAAATCACCTGCTGCAATTGGGGAAGTTGTGAGTTCTGAATACAAGTTGTACCATGGTTCTCCAAGTTCCTCTTCTATACATGCCATCGCTATATCATCTGGAAATGATGGAACCTTCAAGAACCATAAAACAAAACTTAGGAAATGAGACAATTCATTCAACATTTGATTTACAACATAAATCTTATTAATTTAGGGAAAATGATTGATTTTTTTTTTTCGATTGTTAATATTAATTCAGCCTCGCTGCATATACAAGTGATTAAATAAGTCTAATTTTACCTTATCACAAAGCTTTTGTAGCTCGGTCATTGCAGCAGGTGACAATATATCGGGTCGAATGCTCAATGCTTGCCCAAGTTTGATATAAGCTGGACCCAAAGATGTTACAATTTCCCTCAACTCAATTGCACGCGCAACTTCATTCTGATTAAAATAACAAAAGTTATGCACTTTGCAAAAAAAATAATCTAATAACTCAGTCTCAACCTTTCGTAAGTGAAAAGTTGTGCACTTTGTACTTTTATAAAGATCAAAACAGAAAAACCGATGTGCAGATAAATCTAACCATTGCTTACCTCTTTAACCTTTTTGTTAATTACATCCCAAGCGAGACGTGAAAGAAATCCTCCTGCAACAGATGTTAGTTGCATGATACGAGTGGCAACAGCTTTAGGTCTTTTTCCCCAATATGCAGAGATACTAACGGGATCATACACTAGAGGCAATAATTCACTACTTTCACCAGTCTGACAATATACACAAGAGCATAATGAATTAAAGAGAAGATCACCAAAATTGCCCCATTGACCAACCAAAATGCAATATGGTCATTGTAGATTTTATTTATCAAACTGGTGTATTTGTTTCTGTTACTTTATCATTTTGTTCTGTAATTCTTTCTAGTTCTATTTCTATCTCAACAAATAAATCAACTTTCAACTAATGTTTGTCTATGGTGTTGTTGAACTTGAGTATCTACTTTCTGAATGTTTAAAATTGTTATATATTTACACATGGATATCATCATATCACTTATCACAAACATTTGTGCACAAACACCACGCTTAACTCTGATTATTTATAAAACTAATTGTTTTGGACAGCTGATTTCCGTAAGTAAACATATAGATTTCATAAAAATGTTCATAAAAGACCATAAATGTATATAATTTGACAGTTTTATAGAATTCAAATTATAGATTAACTAACACTGGATTGCTAATAATACCTCTACAAGACGAAGTTCAACATCATCAGCAGCAAACTGAGAATCACTCAAATTCTGACCCCTAAGCCCCTTCATAAGCGTCGCCAACTGTTCATTCTCCTCCATCTGAGCCCTAACTCTTTTAATCTCCTGTGAAACAGTCTCCATTCTCTGCAAAACAAAACAATCTCAATCAAAACCTAACTAATCAATAATCATTCACCTACAAACAACTTATTAAATTCAACAGCAAGTCAAACGTACCGTCCCGTTGATCGAAGATCCATTGACGGTTCTCGACGGTCTAGCCTCAGCTGTCTTCGGCTTCGGCTCAGTTGCGACAGCACGAGTCACTCTATTCCGGCGTTTAACTCTAACAATGCTCGGAACAGATCGGCGAACAGCGGTGAATCCTATGCTGGTGTCCTTTGATCGTGTGAAAGTGTCGATTGTGCAGCGGTTGAGCTGTGAAGATGCTTCCATGGCGGAATCGAGGAGGAAGATTCGATGAACAAAAGTGAAGTTTGGTGGTGTATGTATGTTGTTTTGAGTGTGTGATGTGGTTGTGGGTTCACCACTAGTAAATTCGGTGGATCAAACAAAATGGGGAAATTGTGATTTATGGGTTCGTGATACACGTGGCACCACGAGGAGCAAGGAAATGTTGTTTTTTTAGTTTTGGCGGGTAGTGTTACCCGTCGATCCATAAAAAAATTGAGAATATGAAATAATGTTATTGTAGCAATGTGATTGAATGATTTGTTTCTTGTGTTATCTTGAAAATTAAATTTTTTTTTTTTTACGGCCCGTCATCCGGCCTCATTAAGGCTCCAAAAATACACAACGAAAAAAATAGATATAAACCTTAACTAACAATTTACATAAAACAACCAGAAAATTTATTTTTTCACTTTTACAATCTAAAAATCGTAAATTTTAACTTTACTCTAAACCACTTGCACTTTTAACGTCATCCAATTCCAATCCCATTAATCAATGGCCACCCATTTTAAGATATTTGGCCACCGTTCATATTTTATACTTGTAATTTTCATTTTCAATCAAGTCCTTTTCGGAGGCTTTTTCATAGAATTTCATTTGGTTGGCAACAAATCAGAAAAATGGTTCCACCCAATATTTGGAATTAATTTCTAGTCATAAAAAACTACACTTTTGGGTTAAAGCTAGAATATCTTACACTATTGTCGTAGCACAACTGCACAATATAAAAAGTTAGAAGTTAACATAAATTAAAGTTAATAAAAGTAGCAAACTCACTACGATGAGTATAAAAGGCAACAGATAAAAATGAAGGATAGATCGAGTCAAATGTGTTGAATTGGATCAGAATTTTATTTTTTTCATAAATAGTTAAAAGAATATTTATTTAAAGATTATTAGTTATTGTAAGGTGTGTAAACGAGACCAAAATTTGTGTGTTTAATAAGTTAGTTTTACACTTTCACTATTTTTTTTATTTAAAGTTTGATGTATGTGATCTACATAAAAGATATATAAGTCTAAGTAAATTATAGAATATATCATTTAACTATCTAATAAATTATAGATTGAGTAATCTGATTTTAATAAGTACACTCTACGGCTCTATGCATTCTTTTTATCTTTTCAGGTTTCAAGTGTTGATTTGTCTTAACTTGAGGGTAAACATATAATTTTACACGTTTTCTGTTATTTCAACTAATCACGCTGTATGCTCTTTATTTGGTTGCGAGCTATATGTTTTGCGATAATATTAAAAACGGACTAAAATTTTATTTTGAACGGCTAACAAGTAACAACGGACTAAATACCATTAGTTTTTACTGACTAGAAAGTTGTTGCTAATGTGCAGCCCAGTTTGTGACAGGAGTCAGGCGATATTTGGATGGATTACCCCCTTAATAAGCCTGTGACCAAATTTACGACATTAAAATGATTCATTTTTAAACTATTTATATGACATAGTTGTCGAAGGCGTAAGGCGCCCTTAAGGCGCATAGGCCACGCCCGGAAGCTAGGCGCAAGACGGTTAAAAGGCGAGGGCTTTTCTAAGAAAGACACATAGTATAAAAATACCATTTTAAGGGTTTTAGACGTGTTTTAGGCTTCTTTAAGTATGGTGTAGGTTGTTTTAGGTTGGATTTAGGTATTTTTAGAGCTATTCGATATGTGTTTTAGACATGTTAAAAACCTGTTTCAAATGACTATAGCCTGATTTTGGCCGGAGTTTTGGTCGAAAAGTGCAAAAAGTGACCAGGCCAAAAAACTGAATTGTAACATCCGTGAAATTTAACCAACTTGTTATAATTAATTTGGTTATGAGCGAATGTTACGAAATGAGAATCTATACCTTGTATCTATACATATATATAATTACAAAAATATAAACATGTATACAATCAAAATAAACATTTCATTTAGAGACATTTAATTAGAAATTTATACTAGAATCTATAAAATATATCTTTAAACATAAAATTTATAAAAACCAACAAAGATAATATATAAATTTTATAAAAATAACAAAGTTCTATATAAAGGATTGTTCATTTATCAAATCTGTGGCCAAACTACAAAGAATGAAACCTTCATTTACGTTTTAAAGGGACATGGTGTCTCATTTCAGAAACTTAAAGTCACAGGGACTGAAAGGAGCAAATGATCATACTTGTTTCTGTTTTGGGTCACGCGACCCACGCTCCAAACGGATCCGTGGATCCTTTCTTCCCTACCCAACTCCCAACCTCCTGCCATTAATGCTTCATTAACTCCATCTCGATCGATCCCCAGCATGCGATTCCACCCCCGATGTCCCTCGAACCTAACCTCGTCTTTAATTCGACCGGTTAACACCATCATCAACGAATCTACGTTCAAATCTAAATTCGAAATCGGATCCCGCTTGAACAAAGTTTTAAACTAATACTAATCATCTATAAAACCGAATCTCGACACCCACTGCTTCCTTTTTCAAACACACTCGAACACAAACCTTGAACCAGACTCGATCGAACACCAAACAAGATCAAGAAACCGTCTGCAAAGCCACCATCGCCGTCGGCCTGTAACTCAGACCGGATCTCGACCTTCACCGCGTCTCAATCCAAAGTAAGCCCATCGTTAAACTCGTTTTCGTCTGCACGAACTAAACCCTAAACTAATTTCGCGTTCTGGTTTACAGATCAACCGATTTGAATCGGTGTTCTTCGTTCAAAATCATATTCAAAGAGAACGTATCTTAAAAATAATTTAAATCAGAAACATAACGTAAGAACCACCCTGACCCAGTGGTTCGAGACTCGTTCGGGCCCAGCAGAGACCCGGGTTCGACCCCGGTCGGCCCCTGCTTTTTGGCCGGTCCATCCTTTTCCCATTTCCTTTTTATTTTTGTTATAAAATACAAAAACGAAAACAAATCATAACTCATTCATTTCTTATCCATTTTTTACCCACTTTATATCGAAATCTTCGTAATCAAATTCTCTATCAAATGGAAATATAATCTGGAAATTTTTATAATTTTAACAGCACGACATTTTATAAAACAGTTTAGATTTTATAAAATATATAATTGTTTAATTCATAACTTATTCATTTGTTATCCAAAAATTACAAACTTTATATCAAAATCTTCATAATTAAATTTCCTATCTAATAAAAATACAATCTGGAAGTTTTTATAAAAGTTTTCAAAACAGTGTTTTATAAAACGACCTTTAGTTTTATAAAAATAAATACTAAAACTATGAAATAAAATCTATAAAAATTCCAGAAACTTATATATCAATATTAGAACATATAAACTGATTTTTGGGGTATAAAACTAAATATTTGTAGTTAAGTGATATTATTTAGCTATTTAAGTTAATAAATGGTTATATAAAATCAATTACCTTGTAAATAAATAATTTTATAAAACTCAAAAACTATATTTTACTTTTAGACTTATATAAACATAAGTTTTCTGTTTTAAAATCATTAGTAAATAAAGACATGATTATTTCAATTATTTAACTATTTAATATTTATAAAACTTATAGAACCATAAATAAATAGTTAAACAAACAAAATGCATATTATTACTATAAAATATTATTTTAATTAATAAATAATATTCCATATAGTATATGATAGTTATGTAATAATTAAACCTTATTAAATAATTATCCACATAAAACAAATACCTATTCACATTAT
>WOUH02000009.1:2259849-2287558 GCA_009936405.2 Stevia rebaudiana
GTCGCGTGTTCGAATCCGATCCGCAACGCCAATCGCCTTGCCGCTGAGTTAGGCTGATTTACCTCTCACGTGATGGAACAGGGGCGGTCTGGCGTGGGCCAGTTAGCGTGTGCGGAACTACACGTTTTTGCACCAAATAGCAAGAGAGATGTTATGGTAGGGTTTGAAATGCGATTGGAGAGAGAGGTTGAGTCGATTACCTATCACAAAACCCCCCAAAATCGATTGATTGAAAGAAACAATATTTGAAAATGAGAAAAATGATTACCAAATCATAAAAATCCCAAAATCAGTACAATGCAAAAAATGATTTACCTGGTTACCATGCTCTTCATCTTTATCAATGCTTCATCGTGTGAGACTGTTAGGGAGAGATGAGCAGAGCGAAAGAATAGGTTGTGCTATTAGGGTTTGGGTTTATGGTACCAAAAGATGAGCGTCTTTTTCTTAAATCGGGTATGGATTGATGTTTTAGGGTATCCGAGTAAAAAAACTTAGATGGATTATTTGTTTTTGAGAGGTAACGTGGTTATGAGAAGTGTCGTAGAAAACTTAGAAAAATGAGAAAAGTTAACATAGTGATGACATATGTCTGCCTAAGGTAACAAACGTGTTAGAAAAATGATGAATTTCGTTTGATATACTCTTTTATTAGTATAGAAAAAAAGATAAATCTAAAACCAGTGGGCTGTGGGCACGGGCTTCCTTTTTGAAATTCAAATTCACTCACGGTCTAGTAGGTTTCTTATATATATCTCTTCAACGGTCAAATTCTTAAAAACGGTAATCCAATCGCCTCTCTTTCTATAGTTTTCTTCTCAAATCCGAGATTGTGATACTCATTCTCACATAAACAGTTCTTGTGAATCAAATCGTAATCTTGGATCTCACATTCATCCAGTAAATTTCACTAATCTGTTAATCTAGTTCTGAGGGCCACAGGTTTGAATTTTTTAGATCCAGATTTCTCATCCAAGCTTCGTATTTGTTACAGATTGTATGAATTGATTATTTGATTTAGAGTAGTGTATCGCATCATGCTATATGCTGATTGAGTTTCGCTTGAATTAGTTATGTGTTTTGTAACTCACTAGCTCACTTGATGAGTAATTGATGAGATTTTTTATTTATACGCATTTTTTTTATCAGATTTTGCTTATGTTTTTGAGGCGAGCTAGATCTATTAATGGAGGAAAACGATAATCAGAAACTTATATGTTCATTCAAATTTGAAATTGATGCATTTTCAGCTTTTAGGTCAAATGAATTGATGTGAATCAAATGCTTGCGAGAGTACTCATATCGGTCATGAATTTGAGCACACTGAATTGACCTAGAAGGTCGAAGGATCTCTATCTCAGATATCTCGCCTTTTTTGTGAGCTTAATGTGTTATGTGATTCATGCAGTTAGGTTTCTTTCAAACCTTCATCAGAGGTGTTTGAATATTTGATTAAAGTGCTTGTCATTAAGTTATTATGAATATGATTTTATAATTGTTTACAGAATAATCAGAGGTTAAAAATACAAATTATTTGTTTAAAACACACTTCAAACACCCCCATAATGTGTTTCTCAATGTCAATTTCCATATAACCTTAGACGTATTGTTTTCATGATCAATAAATAGTCTGTCATGGTCAAATTCTATCAAATTGATCTTGTTTGTCATAATTATCAGAAAACCCTAATAAATGTTATCCAAAATATAATCTGTGATATAATAGTTTTTTAAGTTTCTAACTAACAAATTCGTTTAATTTTCAGGTAAAGCTGCTGTCAGAATGTCTACTTCCACAAAAGATCCACTTTTACAATTGGAAACAACATGTGGATCCCTTTTATATGAACTTAAGGTACCCATTAACCCTTGCTTTTCAAAACATTGGAGAATATTATGCTATATCTCATTTGGCCCTCTTTTTGTACACAAAATTTGTTGAAAAATAGATTATATGGGATGAAGTTGGCGAGAGCGATGTTCAAAGAGATAAGATGTTGTTAGAGCTAGAACGCGAATGTCTTGAAGTGTACAGAAGGAAAGTAGATATGGCAAATAATTGTAGAGCTCAACTTAGACAAGCGATTGCTGATTCAGAAACAGAATTAGCAGCCATTTGTTCTGCTATGGGGGAAAAACCTGTTCACATTAGACAGGTAATTAGTTACACCTCTAGATGATGTTCTTGAAATTTCAATATCGGTTATAATTTGCTTAAATATTATTTGATTTGTTAATTTTTTAACTGTCAAAGTTTCAACTTATAATATGTTTGAATATTTGTGTCATGATCATAATGGTGTGAGAACCACTTTTAAAATCAGACTTTCAAAACTTTTTACTACTTTTATAAATCTAAAATGCCCTTTGACAAAAACAGGTAACCATGATAATGGCCAAAAAAGTACTTTACAAAAACTTTTGGTTTGTTGGATTACTAGCTTAAAACCAATGTATTACATGGGTTGAATACATTTAAATGACGTAATCAGTAGTTTTATAAAGATGTGTATGTTACATGCAATCAGTCGTTTGTGATATATGAAATAATACAGATTTTAAAACTATAAGTAAGGGGCTGTTTGATAAATCTGACTGGGTATGAGCTGACTGAGTCAGAAGCTGACCTAGTTAGAAGTTCTGACTGGGTCTGCATCTGACTGAAACGTGGCTGTTTGATTATGTATCTGACTGACTCTGCTGAATGATAAAAATAACCAAAAATTGTGATATGTATTCAATAAAAATAGCCAAATTTTCAAGAAACCATAAAATTTTATTACTTTTCGTGTTGAGTTAAAAATAACGAAACATTTGCAAACTAATTTTAAAATAATGAAACACTTGCAAACTAATTCAAATCAGTTAAAGGGTAAATTAATATTTCGATGTTTTTCAAATATGTTTAAACTTTAAAAAACTGATTACTACATGTGGGAGGATTTAATTCTCACTCTTCCCAACTTCTTCACATTCATTTTTTCAAAACACACCCTCACACACTCTCTCTCTCTATCTCCTTCTCATATCTCGTGATTCAACATTTCTTCCTTCTTTCAAGCTCTTAAATCTCTCAAAATAAAAACCCTAGACTGTGATCTTACGCTTCGCTATGCCTCGATTTGTAACCGAAAGCAAGATGTGATCTGTGATTCACGAACGGCTCGAACATGAAGCTCAAAACCTAGAAGACGACCTCCAAACCTTGAATCAAGGTTTCCGATCTCTTCCGATAAGGTGTCGGGCCGGGGTGGGATTGCAGCGGAGTCAGCCAGATCGATGCAGCCCACGAGCCCCCCCAGTCAGCCGTGGTCAGCGACATTCAACTTCCGGTCTCGGTCAGAAGTTTCCGGCTCGGTTAGAAGTTTCCGGTTATCGAACAAACGGGCTGGCTGACCGAGTCAGCCAGACGTCGGTCAGCCGTTGGGTCAGTAAAATCAAACGGGGCCTAATATCTTATGTTTAGACGGTTGCAATTGCAGTGTTTTTTCATTATACATATGAATTTTAGTTTACTAAAAATATATATTTTTTAATATGAAATATATATATCTAATATTATTAGTCACCGGTAGTTTATTTTATTATTTATAAAGAGATAATATAATTATTTGAATTTTTTTCTCGATAGTTTTTCTCGCTGTTGCCACCGAGAATGGAACTGAAGCCTCCTCCCCCCCCACCCACCACCAACGATCCTCATCATGATTAATTTGCACAGTAGATATAATATTTTTTAACATAGGAAACTCGTCAGCTTCAATACCTCCCAACTACACCGATTTCCACTCCCATTTTACCACATCTCCTGTAGCTATTGGTAGTCTTTCATTTACATAGCAATATTTATGAGCCTCGAGTTTAAATAAGTTTGGTAATACCTTTTTCAACACGCCTTTTCCTGTCCAATTATCCAACCAAAACAATGAATTAGATCCGTTTCCAATCGAGCAACGCACAATCCAATCAACTTTAATTCCCAGTTCACCCACATCTCTGCGTATTTTCAGTATATTTTTCCATGGACCCAAGATACCATTTTTCACGGGGAATCCCAATATGCAGCTTTTGCTAAGGCGAATGGATTTTATCACCTTTACCCACAACTTTGAATTCTCGGTTTTTAGGCGATACCACCATTATAATAACATAGCAAGATTGGCCGCACGTAATGAGCCAATGCCAAGACCTCCCAAGTCCTTGGGAGCCAACATTTTTTCCCAAGCCACCCAATTTATTTTAAATTCATTTTCCTTTAATTCCCAACAAAACTTCCTCCTGAATCTTTCTAAATTTTTTAAGACTTGCAGCGGGGCTCGAAACAAAGATTAAAAAATAAAGAGGAAGACTTCCTAGAACCGCTTTAATTATTTGATAGCCGAGAGTATTTGGAGGTAGATTGAGAATGGGACACTAACATAATAGCTTTCATAGTAGTTTTCTTCTATTTAATTTTACTTTTTTCAATTAATTACTATTTTTTTATATATTTATCATTACGCTCTGTTTCTCATTTCTCTCCTACAACAAAATCACCATATTTATATTTTTCACCAATTATACGGGTGAACCGTAACTTTTTCTCCCTCCTCTATTCACAACCACTTGCATCAAACATCAATTTTTAAGGGAACCCATCACAGAAAATATAAAATCTATAATGACTTTTTTTTAAAAGCAAATAGACAGCCACCCGACCTCACCTTGGCACACAAATCAGTCTTCCACCCAATGAAACATTAAAAGAATGACGACTTCACCCTACCAATCCATGTGGGAAAACCCTCTTGCTCACCAAAAGCTAATTTTATTCTCTAATTGAAACTCCAACCTATGACCTCTCATTTGAAAAGTACACAGGGTACCACTGAGACAAATGCTCCTTCGCTATTGTAAATTTTTTATGAGGTTAAAGATTTATTACCCTATTTAGAGCATTCACATTAGGTTCTCTAAATTTAGTGTGAGTGTATTCTCTGTATTATAAAGATTTATTGAAAGTGCTTGTGAGTGAAGGAATATAGAGAAATTGATAGATTCTATAAGTATAGAGAATTGAAGAGAGAAAATGTTGTGATTTTGTAAATTGAATAGGAGAGAGAAATGTAGTGATTTTAAAAAAGGTAATATTTTATTGAATATGAAAGTGGTTGTGGGTGGATGAGAGAGAAAATATAATGATAAGAGTATTAAAAAGTATTATTTAATTGAAAATGAGAGAGAAAAAATTATTATTTAAAGTGATTTATAGAGATGAAGATGGAGAAGCTAATGTGAATGCTCTTAAAAAAATGAATTTGTACTAGTGTAAACAACTGTTATTGGAGAATGGAGGTGGGAGTTGCTCCGATGAGCTGTGTTGAGGCCGATGGAAGGTGCTGGTCAACTTGGTGGTTGTGGACTGCAGTTCTTGGTGGTGGTGGTGGTGATGTATGCTGATGGAGATGACGGTAGTTGCAATTTACTTCATAATTTTTCTTTACTTTTTTATCTTAAAAATCAGTTATACGGGTCGGGACATAGTGGTCATTTGGAAAATTTATACAGAAATTTAACCATTATTGACACAATGATTACAATTACAATTTTAATACACTGAGAATGTAAGGTGACAAAAACTTCAAACCACACCGACACAATTTGCAATTTGCTGTTTTAAATATTACTTATTCCTTTTCCATATGATGTGGCATTATTTAAAATATCCGGCGCATATGTTGTTCGGATTAAATAGAAGAATCCAGACAAAGCTAATAGTTTATGATATATATGCATAGGAGTTTCATCGAAAGAGTATCACGTTGCACCTTTAATATATTCACATCAGATAATTACATGTTCGCCCTTCTATTGTCAATTGTCACGATTATAAATAGATCCCGAGTAGTCCACTTATAGGCATCGATCACTTCAATTCTTACATTACAAACCTGCGATCACTTTCAAGATCATAATTCTCAATGAAACTTATCAAATATATATATTGGTCTAGGGTCAAGTAATCTGCATCCTGAGGTTTAATTAGTACAACCTTGAATCAATTTGATTTAACATAATTAGTCCTCGGGATGCAGATTACTTCTTCCTAAACTCCAATACATCCCTCTATCCATTTCTATGAAACGAACCATGGTCTCTCAAAATCCGGCTTATTATTCGATGCCTTTTGTTTTAAGTTTGGGACATTATACACCGAGTCCATCTTTTACAATATCTCTATGCAAAACTTTGAAGTACTTCATTGATGATGGATGAGGGAATGCTAAAGAATGAGAACCTTGGCGACTCTAAGGTCTTGATTCTTGTTGAAGTAACCCGATTAAGGTCTTCAACACTAAAATGGCTTCATCAAGTTTATGAACTTGACGAAACGACAAAAGAACTCTTAAGTCATATTAGGCGTGCATATCACTAAATATTTAAATGCTCACTATCTTAGACAAGTAGTGAGCAAGATCATAATTGAGATGAAATATTGACAACAACATGAAGTCTCAAAACAAATTCACGTCAATTAGACTCTGCACTGCTCATCATGCCTGTTAGTCCACCTCTTTATATATACACACACATATATGCGTATATCATACATATCTAGACCGGTCATTAGCAGAGTTACAGCGCAAAGCATGGCGTATATTGCGTGTTTATAATCACGTATAGTTATAAATATAGGGGTTGGATCCGCTAAACACTATTTTGCCTAAAAACAATAAGAATAATCTTTGTCATCCATTTGCTTAATCAGTGGTTAAAATTCAAAGGGAATCAAATGTGTTTAAACAAAAAAGGAAAAGCTATTGATGGAAAACCATTTGTTAAGTTTTTTAATTTTCCTCCACATTTCTTTAAATATCTATAACTTTTTCGTACGACATTATTTTTTTTATAAAAATTGCATCATAAAAACAATCGTTTTTTTTTTCCTCTTTAATTTGAGTACCATAGTTATATATATTTTTTTAAACTAAAAAAAAATCTAGTACAAATTAAAAGATGATAGTACATAATAATCTAGTACAAAAAAATCTAGTTTTTTTAGATGGCAAAAAACAAATATACAATACAGTACATGTGGATCTAGCTTATCTGAAAATACAGTACATATACATCTAGTTGTTTTGAAAATACAGTTCATGTACATCAAGTTGTTTTGAGAATACAATACATGTATTTCTAATTGTTTGAAAATACAGTACGTGTATATTTAGTTGTTTTGAAAATACAGTATATGTATATCTACTAGTTTTGAGAAGTATATGTATATCTATTTGTTTTGAGAATACAGTACATGTATATGTAGTTTTTTTGTACTAGATTATTTTGTATTAGATTTTTTGTACCAAATTCTTTTTTACTAGATCACCGTACTAGATTTTTATAAGTTTAAAAAAAGCATATCATTATGGTACTCAAATTAAAAAGGAAAAAAAAGCTTATTTTTATGGTGTAATTTTTATAAAAAAGTAATGTCGTATGAAAAAATTATTAATGCTTAAAGGAAGTGGTGAAAAGTTCAAAAAGTCAACATGAATTCTCTTTCCCTTCTTATTTACCTTAAGCAAACGGTGGCTAAGATTTGTTTCTATTGTTTTTACTCAAGATTTTCTTTCTATTTAATCTTTCTCCTATAAATATAAGTTTGCAACGTTATATTTATAATAATGCACTACTTATAAAAAAGAGTTATTAGATTATAATAACCTCAACTTTTACTTATTGGTCGGGAATACTAGTAGCTGATGAAATGTTTATTAACTCTCATAGCTTTAAACTTATTTTTCGTTTGCACTAACAAGCAAAAAATAAATTTATGCAAAACAAAAAGATAAACTCATTTAAATTAGTTCGGGAGTGCAAGCGAAAAATAAGTTAAAAGTTTGAAGTGTTAATAAACATCTTTTCAGTTGATCAGAGTATTACAGGCCAATAAGTGAAATTAAGCTAAATTTATTTTAATCCAATAATTATGTAAAAAGGATAAACACAATTATGGGCGAGTCTTAGTGTAAAATTTAGGATTTCTGTTCGAAAGTTTTTACGTATATAGCTCGACCTATCATAATTTTTCCAAAAAATTATTGGCCCCTTAAGTGCTTTTGGTTAAGCTCCGCCACGAAACAGAGCATACACACCTACAACAAACTTTTTCCTTAAATTGTCAATTTTAATATATATAGGTAGTATCATAGGTGAACCAAATCTTAAATAATTAGCTCTCTAACTTGATCATAGGAATTCACTTTTGTCCTTTTATTTTTTAATTTAATTTTAATAGAGAGGCATTTTATATATTTTTTCTTTCTCACCCCTTTATGTCTTCTTGGTCCTCCTCTCTCCGACATACACACATCTATATCTCTTAAAAAAAACATATGTGAGATCTAAAGTACCTCGTTGCGAAAGGCGATTTAGATTAGTTTTATTTAATAGTATGAATGTGTTTTTTTCTTTAACTATGTAATTTTATTATATTTATTTCTTTTTTAAAATCTGCATTTACATACTTTATATAATATGTTTTTAAATAAGAAAAGATAGAACGAAAGATCAAGGTAGTTGAGGACTTGAAAGAAAGTGGCGCAATAACTTACTATATTCGAAAGAAAGTGGCGACACAAAAAAAAGATAGAAGTGTTCTCTCACCTGTCGTATTAAATACCTCGTAAAATACCTTATTTTTTTTAGGCGGGCTGTTTAGAAAATTGTATTTGTATTAGTGGTAGAAACATGGTGAATATTATAATAACATATTTAACATACTAATGTTTTTTTATCAAGTGATTGACGGCTTGATGAGGTCATGGAGTTTAAATTTCATGAATCTAAAAGAAACGTTATAAAGTTCACTACCTACTTTATTCTTTGAACGACTGATAAATTATAATGGATCTGAAAATCTCAATCGACTTTGCTTACACGCTGTAAAATGTGTACCACCTCCAAAATCGTAAGGAATAAGAAGAAACATTGACCGCTAGACACGTTTAACTAGGGTTACTATTTCAGTATTTCAGTTGACTCTCACCATAACTAGTTGGTCCAAAGAAAGTGGTTTATAAGTACCGAACCATATATGGAGGGTAAAACCAATGGTGTACCTTGTATGTATGTCCTATATATTATGGAAGCAAAGCACGCCAAAAGGGGGTTACTTATTATTTGAGACCATGTGTTTTGTTTTTTTTGTAATTACCTGAATTTCTTCTGTTTTTAAAAGCTCACTCCGTTTTTTTTTCATTTTGCTTTCATTCGAGGATTTTTTTTTTTTTAAGAAAAAGTCCGGTCACCCGAGATCACCCTAGCGAATAGATCACTTTTCCGTCCTGCGATCACAAACAGTGTAGTGATCTGACCACTCCTGGACCAAATGGGAACTAGGAACCCTAATGGAATTGGTAAAACTCTCTTGATCAAATTCGAACCTAAGACTTAATTATCTGATTTCAAGCCCTATACCCATCTTATGATACCATTGGACTAAATGACCTTTGGTCATTAGAGTATAAATGACTAACATAGTTTGGTTCTTAGTTAAGTATTTCTAAAAAGACTAAAAATACTCCTAGGGACTCAAATAGTTAGAATATAACCTCTTAATATTAATATTAATTTTTCTATTATTTCTATATGTATATAATTGTATTTGTAGACTTAATAAAATGTTTTAATTTTTAAAATGATATAAGCTATTTATTTTGATTATTATTAATTTTTTTTGGTTAGTTTTACGCTCGTTAATTAATAAAATACGTTTTAGATATACAAATGAATCCATGGGCATTAAAATCCTCCTTTTTATATGTGCCTACAATATAGAGTAATGATTTTTTACACTAATATTATGTATAAATATACTCAAAAGATCGATGCGTACATTTTACTGTTTTTTAAGCTAAGGTTAAAGTTTGGACAAGAAGATATTACTTTTATATATTCGTTAAAATCTGGATCTAAAAACATATGATTAAAAGAATACGATTTAGGAGGGGACTACAATGTTTTCTGAATTATATAAATAGTGGTTGACTTTAAATAAGAAGACAAAGATGATGGTTTAATAATAGATGTCGAAGTTGTTTGTATCTTAGAGACAAACAAGTCCACGGGAATTGAACCAAGAAAAGCATGCAGCCAAGCTAGCAAGTAATGGTTAGTGTTCCCTACCATCGATGGTGTATTTGGTGTTATTCAAAAGTCAACCCACACATACAATACACAATTTCTCCAACTATTTTTTCAACATTAAAAATTATGAAAATTAGTGTCAATCAAGTTTTGGAGGTGTAGTAATTATGAAAATTAGGACTCTCTCTGTCTCACCTCCCCCAGACCCTACTACTATAGTGGGATTTTCACTGGGTAGGTTGTTGTTGTTGTTTACTTTAGAACAAATGGATTAGTTTAAAAAGGTAAAGTATACTACATAAAAAGATATATAAAACATATAGGTTATGTGAAAATAAAAAATAACCTATCATTTTGGGTTAGTTCTTATTTTTTTATAACGCGCAACAAACATTGAATATTGTGATGCACCCTCTGTCACATTGCCTCAACAAACTCTGGCCAGTATGATATCCGAACTAGGTCTACTTGACATCAACGTTGGTGAGCGTTAAAAGAGAAAATCCCACAACGATGACCCATAATACCCCCACAAGAAAGAGGGGGGGCTTGAGAGAGATTCCGCACTAGGAAGAATCAAACACTGGTCTCGTTGGTAAAATAAATGGAAACATGAAATATGTGTATGTTATGATTATAAAGCCATGGATCATAGATATAACGTACTATACCTAATAATTATATTAATGATTTTCCCTCGTATATTAAGGTATTTAATAGCCAATATAGGACTTGCGGATTCACCTTTTTTCTGGGAGGTTCAGGTTCTGGGTTCAAACCGGCCACAAGTATATTAGTTTGTGGCTAGTCTAAGAGTAGGTGTAAGTAAGATTTGTAGTTCAAGAAAAAAAACAGGGGTATGAATATTTCTTACAAAGCACGTGACTCGATCAGCTCAAACAGATCATGTTCTTGTCAACATGTCATATTGGCGGGGTGTTTGTGTTCGTTCTAAACTTTCAAGGTTGTGTTGAATTGAACCTCCTACAAAGACGACCCATATCATAGATTGTATACTAAGGTAATATACGTAATACTATATATCCAAGATGTATATTTTAAGGTACACAATCAACTGACCGGATGTAAATTCAAGTCCCAAATCGAACAAGAAGAAAAAGAGCATGTAAATTTTCTGCCAAAAACTACTCTATCAAACATATTTGTAATAAACTATAGCAAATAAGGAGAAGTGCATTGGTAATTTTGATCTACTTTTATTACATCTTTCCTTGTAAAAGTTTCATGTCGCGACGAGAGTTTATAATTACGACGAAACATACACATCATATATTTAGATAAACGTTCACATGTTGCATGTTGCATGTTACTGCAAGATGCACATGATCCAATACTATTATACTGACCTTTCATGATGAATAGAATGCTGGATTTTTGCCATGAATTTTGACCCCATTGACAAAAAAGTCAACCTATTATTTGAATTCCAACTCCATAACATAACAAATTCATCTTTCATCTACCCCACTCTCATTCTTTTATTTAGCAACCACTCTCATTCTATATACCTTACCTTACCCACTTTATAAGCTTAGTTACAACCACCACTTTTCAACCAAATTTTGTCTACTTAACTTCTCAAGCTAGCTTATAATGGAGGAATCAGAGGCATGTGATTTGTCACAAGTGTATGAAGATCTAATAAGAGAGCTTCTTGATGAAAACTCGCCATTCGTTTTGCAACATCAAGAAATTGCAAGTGATTCATTTAATAGCAACTCGGTTAATAACCTTATTTCAAACTTATATTCTGGTCCAACGATATCGGATATTGAAACCGCATTATTGGCTTCAAGTTACACAAATAATACTCAGGACTTTTCTTCATTAGCCAGGTTTTTTTTTAACTTAATTATCGTTAATTTCTTTCTTAAGAATGTGTTTCTCATCGTGAACAACGTTTATATCTAGATTTATATCTATATCTATACACAAAAAAAAAAAAGTGAGATTTAATCCCAACAACAAACTAAAATACACTGAAGTTAAATGAAAGATTTAGACTCGGTTTTTTAATTGGTTCTTGCATAGAAAAATCGTTTTTATTTGATTCAATCCTGTATGCATATATATTTGTGTATACAACTGTGTGTATATATATATATATATATATATATAATGTTATATTACATGTGCAGGATTTCACAAATGGAGAGAGGAGTAAGTAGGGTTGAGAACAAGTATATACTAAAAATAAAAAGCAATGGGAATGTATTGGCAGATGATGGTTACAAATGGAGAAAGTATGGTCAAAAGTCTATTAAGAACAGCGCTAATCCCAGGTAAACTATAATGGAATTGATATTAAAAAAAAAAATTGTGGATATTACGTGTTTTAGTTTCTTTTAAACTGCTTTCAAATGTATACTAGACGAGAAAATAACTAAAAAAACTTTGTTTTCATGTTTTCGTTTTTTTCAAAAAATAGTTTTTGACTTCTAAAATCGTCGAGATTCAACCTTGTGTGGATTGCATTTGCGGTGTTTTAAGAACCGGTTTAAACCGACCGGTTAAACTAGCTGAACCAGATTTTAACCCTTTTGCCGACACGAAACGCATCGGCTATTTTACACTCTCATTCGAAGACCAAACCGCTAGTGTAACCTATTCAACCTGTAAATACCGGTGAACGGGTTTTAATTCTCATGTAAAAAGCACACTAGGCCTTTAACTTCTAATATTTGTCAATCAAAATAATTAACCCAACGTCGCCTTACATCGTTAATCAGTTGCTATCGTCCTTCTAAACCATCTTCGATTTGTCTGCCATCGCCGATTAAGGCATTAAATTTCATTTTTAAAGCAATCATGAACTTAATCATTCATTCAACACTCCAAAGTCATGAACCTATTATACAATTTTTTTTAATTTTTTGAAAAAATTAGTACTTTGGATTGCTTTTTTGGGTTATTTTTTATTTATGGATTAAATTTTGAATTATTATTTTTTATGAAATTATGTAATTTTGGATTATTTTTTGAGTTGAAGTTGTAGTTATGGAATTAAAGGGTTATAACCGTCCGATACAACCCGGTTCAACAAGATGAAACATTTATAAGCAAAATCCGTTTTTTTTTCCTTCTATTTATTGACTTTTTTATGTCATGTGTGTTTGGTATCGAACTAAGTCTTATCACCGATACCGGCCACCAGAAGTTAATCACTAGGACTTTGCTTAGAACGTAAAGTATAACTTCTCTTCTATATTTGAAATATTAAAAGTATAAACAATTTTGTGGTTTGTTTTACCAATAAGAAATTCTTGAACATGAGACTCTTTTATGCGCGTCAAAAATAATAAACAGTCCACCTTAATAGTTTCGTCTCTAACGTTTCAAGTCTTCACGTATTTCGTCATTAAACCTTTACAAGAAAAATGTTGAGACTTGAAACGTTAGGGACGGAAATTGTTAAGACCTGAAACGTTAGAGATGAAAACTGTTAAGACTTGAAACATATCTTAAGACTTGAAATATTATGGATGAAAAAATTCAAGACTTGAAACGTTAGGGATGAAAATTGGTAAAACTTGAAACATTAGAGACCTTCTGTTAATGATGGACTAAAACTGTTATGTGTTGCAAACCTAATGAATAAAAAATGCAGTTTACTTTTTTAAATAAATAAGATAAATACTTAATTAGGTAATAACAAATTTAAATATTTTATAATTTAAGATAATATAAAAAAGTATACAAGAATTTAAAATATTATTCTAATTAATTTAAATAATAAAACACTTAAAAAATTAAGAAAATATCACGTGTTATTTTTTGGAATGGTTTATTAGAGGTAGATATAATATGGTCATTGTGGTTTGCTGGTATTTCATTCTTAGTCTTTAAATTTCAAAAATTACTAATATGGTCTTAAACTTTTAACACTTTGTAACCATATATGTTACAAATTAAACTGTGTTTGGAAAAACTTTCTTTATGTATGACTAAACTTTTTTGTAACGCATAGTTTAAGGATTATATGTGTTACAAATGGTAAATAGTTTAAAACTATATAAGTAATTTATAAAAACTAAAGAACAAAAGTGAAATACCAACAAATCTACGTGAGTATCTCACCAATTCACAAATGGTTGAAAAACCTTGAACTTCTATGTAAGAAAAAATGGTTCAAAATAACCCTTTTCCCAAAGCATTAGACTCATTTTTCTAATTCTTTTAACAAAATCATTACACTGTGTGTGTCAATTATTTATGGTAGAAAACATAACATGTGTTTTTGACAAATAATGTTCTCGATGCAGAAACTACTATAAGTGTACCAACCCACGTTGTGGTGCAAAAAAACAAGTCGAGCGATCCAATGACGACCCGGACACATTAATCATTACTTACGAAGGACTTCATCTTCATTACATGTACCCGTATTTCATATTTGGTCAATCCGAGAATCCTTACCCGCCTACTAAGAAGTTTAGAAAGCACAATTTTGACGTATCGAAAGATCAACGCGAACCAACCAAAACCAAAGATTCCGAAGACGAAAATATAAGAGATGATTGTCTTGATCAACTTGCATCAACCATATTAACCGACCATGAGCCTCAACTAGAAGTAACTTCCCAAGGGTTGCTTGAAGATATGGTACCATTACTCGTACGAAATCCTCTCAACTCATTCAATTCGTATTCCCCGCCATCTCATCCTTCTCCAATCGCTTCGCCTTCGGGTTCATGGTCCCCAACTTTTGATGCTTGTGTGTAATAGATGATATATCACATATATCCAATAAATAAGTTTTAGTTTCTTTTTGCAAGATGTTAAGTTCATTGCCAAAATGTGTAGTTGTACCCATATAAGATAAATATACTACTACGCATGTATTGTCATGTTATACAATATAAAGAATATAAGTTCATTATTTCAATTAAGGGTAACTTGTCAATCCTATATAATTTATATAATTGACATATTTATTCGGGTTAAATTATGATATATGTGTATATTTATCACATTGTCTTACTCCGTCGGTCTTTACCCGAACAGCCCGAGACCGAAAGCTGAAACATTTACATCTTTGACCCTAAATTTTAGGAAAAATCAAAAGTCATCCCTCACAACTTCACTTTGGGATACACGTCGACTAGAATATATCAATATATAACCAAAACTATCATATCTTTAATACATATATGAATTATAAATCAGGTTTAACCTATCATATACAACACACTTTAACAAAGATAATTCATATCCAACATAAATACTCATAGAACAAACTAAGTAGTAAGTACCATATATTCTTTTTGTATACATACACATTCTAATCCAAAAATCATTTTCTGCTCCATGGAAAGCACCCACATCCCTGAGGCATGCAAAGACAAAGAACCATGAGCAAAATATATTTATTTTAAAAAAAACAAGCGTTGACTAATACATACCTTTGACTTTTCATTGCGTTGACCATAAAAATTAATGTTTTCGGATGTTATCATCGGAGACTTTCCTCCTCCTCCCGAGTGTTTATCTTGTCGGGCTTTGTTAAATACTTCAGTGTAACCTTCCCCTGATGTTGGATCACTATCATCCCAACCACCAAATTTCGGAATTACGGGTCCATCATCAACCTGCAATTACATTTTATGTTACAAAAGTATTTAGGGTATATATTTTTCTAAAAATTCCTTGCAACATGCATTAAACAAAGGCTTGTATATCCTTGAAAGCCGCGATTATCATTTTCATATCAAAACAATTCAGTGGTTCTACCAAATTTTTTGATCGGATAAAATTCAAAGATTGCAGTGTAAATTCGAACCAGGATGTTAGCGTATATACGATTTTAGGGTCAAAAACTGCCTATGAGAGTTAATTTCGCAAACATTATTCACATGAGAAAATTTGTAAATTCATTTTCTAGTGAATTTCAATGAAGCGACAACAATAAAGAAACACTCATAAGTTTACGGCGTTAAGCTATGGCTGGAAATGTGAGTGGTTTTTAGTTTTTAGTTTCAAACAATTAATTTAATTAATTAATCAAAACACAATAAACTGTTTATGAGACCAAACACATGTCAAAAAACACTTACGATACCAATTTTTTTTTTTAAATAACTCCGTATTTATTAACATCTATGCCGAGGTGCTTAGGTAAAAAACAATAAACAAGACCGTATTATTATATTTTTGTTAACTAACGAATGCGATTTATCTAAAAAAAATTCAAATTAAGTGTTAAAAGAAAATTTTTTGTGAAAAAGATACATTAAACAACATTTTGTGTCACACATTGATTGGTTGAATAAATTAAATTTTTTAACTCACGTGGGTGAGTGTACTCACCGTTTCACGGCTCACGAGATGGGGATTGGCGTTTCGGTGATGGTGAGTCACATCACCCCTCACGACTCATACCAATTGCCCGTATTATTAATTATATTATAAATGACGCATTTTTTTTTTATAATTTAACTTACATTTTCATCACCACGACTGATTTGACCCAAACGTGTTCTTCCAGGAGTCAAAGAACCCGCACCGTAGCTACTTTCAGACGAAACACTACCCCGGTTTACACCTCTAGCCTGATGACGAGGGTGCAACGGTGAGTTATCAAAACTCTGCACCGAACCACCACTCACCCTCGAGTTCCTTCTAGGCTGTGAAGATGAATCACTTGACTTTCTCAAGTCAACTTCTTCGCGGTTCACACGCGTCTCATGTTTTGTTCTTGATGAATCTTGAACCTTTGGTCGCTCCGGTTCAGACCTTGTGGATTCACCATATTTGATCTGAGCTTCTTCCGGAGCCTGAACCGAAGGTTCATTGTTGGAAGAAAGATCAGAAATTTGGGGGTTCATCTTTGATGTTTTATCTTTTTTTGCTTTCTCAAAGTAGACAGTGTACGGAACATCATTTTCATTATCCCAATCGCCAAACTTTGGTACTTGTGAACGTACCTGAACGAACAAAAATGGATCTAAAATCATCGATTACATCATTTATGCATCCTAATTTAATCAAATTAACATAAATCATCACAACAACTGAGAAGATTAACTTTTTCTGGTAAAAAAATGATGTAATAGCTGAATCAAAAGTTCAAAACCCTAAGATTTGAGTTGAAGACATTCTTCCCTATTCGCTTCTCAACAAACATGATGTGAAATTGACAATGAGTGTGCACTGTGAAGTTTATGATCAATATTCAACATTATCATAACAAATCCTCAACAAATTACAAAATATGCAAATAATCCAGTCATAAACCCTTGTTACGAACATGTAATTAGAGTAAACATCAACAATTTCCCAATGATAAATGATAAATTCAGCAAGTTAAACCTATAATTTTCAAAATCATGATCTTTTCGAGCATATATTATGCAATTCATTAACATAATTAGAAATGATAATTAGATGAAGAAATGGGAACTTACCGCCATGATTTATGTAGGTTGGAGGTTTTAGCGAAAGAATTCGAGTTATTATAATTTATAAATGATAAACGCTAACAATCAATGCAGAGGTGATTATTGAGAGGATGACTGGTTGACCGGCGCCACCGGTGTTGAATTTCTTGAATTACATGTTTACCGACGACGACTGACCGTTGACTGAGACGGAGATAACGTTGGAGGTTGAACTTTGAAAGGGTTGCCGACGATCCGGTCAAAACTTCCGTCATAATCAGCGGTCACCAAATACGGATTGTGTTTAGGATTTAGGAATGTGAATATGGTCATGGGTACAGGACCGGGCCAACCCTGACCGGGTCCGAACCCAAAACAAAGACCAACGACTAGTTCAATCATATATTCATATGTGTTTTTGATTTGGTATCGAGGCAATCCGGGTCGGTTAATTGGTTTTATCACTGGATATCAAGTAAACTACCAAACAAGCCACCTTTAGTAGACTATATACTTAGAAAATTAGAAGTAATTAGTATGTTGAATATTTATGTGTAAGTTGTAGCATAGACCATAGTGTATCCTATTATGCACAAAGGATTATATAATACACCCAAGTCACACTGCTAAAATTGTATATTCTGAACGGAAAAATGCATAAATTTTGTGAACTGCATTGCGACCGAAACATGTTGGTCACAAAATTAACAACTGCAATAAGTCCAGTCGTAAATTTTGTTACCACAATCATTTCGGTCACAAATTAATCAAAAAGGCTGGAGGAAATTAAATTAAATACTAATATAATTTGTTGAAAAACGGGCCAAATATGCAAGTCATTTTTGTCGTAAACCAACGGAGAAAAAAGGTAACTAAAAAAATGGTCATGAAGTGGCCACAAATTCGTCTCATTCGTGTCACGGAATAACTATAATAACAAAATTTGGTCACAAAAGTTCGTGAATAAGATACATAACAAAAAATATTATTTAATCACAACCGGTTGTACACTTTTGAAAAAATATATTAAAAACAAAAACATTATCCGGTAGTAATTTGGCCGCTAAAATATTGAAGAGATAATGAAAATTAAGGTTATTTGTGACCAATTTGACATATTGAGAATCATTTAAGGTCTATAGTGGTCAATAGGTTTATTCCTATTCTATTATAGTAAGGTTAGTTACAAATCGAATGATGGTCAATGATAGTGGATATGGGTCTACGTTTATCACTTGGTATCATTGATAATCAATTAGTATTACCAAGTCAATTAGGGTCACTATAAAACATGATCAGTTAGCGTTATTTATGGTCAATTAGGATCATTACTGATCAATTGGGTTTTGTGTGACCCCTTAAAACTCCTAAATCGTTATGACTTATTAAACCGTATTGTGAATGACTGCGACCCATTATGACTTATGACGCGTATGGCACACTAGGTCAAAGATAGTCAATGTATGTTAAACTTGGTCAATCATTGTAATTTATAATCTACATTGTTAACCTAGATCAAACTTAGCTTGATTAACCATGGGGTTGATTGTTAAAAATAAAAGGAAATTATTCAAATGAGACCAAAAAAAAAAAAGTCAAAGGATATCAGTGCAATCACAATTGAAACAAATATGTATACAAACCTGAAACTGTTGCACACATCAACAATAAAACAGAGATGCTAACATCAAACCATCAATCAAGACTTTTAATTTTCTTTGCAGAATCAATAATGCTCGTGATCATCTCAGGTTTTTTTATGTTTAATAACTTCTGGAGTTGATCGGATGAAGTATGACCCTTGGAGTTAAGAGCGAATATAATTTCATTCACATCGTCTTCGAGTTGAAGCGAGAAAAGTTTGCTAAACACCTGAAATCAGACAGTTAAAAGATACAAGTCAGACGCGGGTCAGTTGACTTTTCTTATTCAAAATTTCTAAAATTGTTATAGACATGTGTACTAAATATGATAAAAAGTATATTTCATTATCCCGAAACAAACCAAAATAAAGCAATTCGGCTGGTTTGCAATTCATACGGTTCGTATCCCAAAACCTTGACTTTTTGTAAAGTCAAAGTCAATGGGTGAAAAGTCAAAGGGTTACTACTCGCAAACCACAAGAACCATATGTGTAATTAACTTTATAAACTATTAAACACGAACAATAACAATAAGTCTTGAAATTGTTCATTACCCCTTTCATTCTTGATATAACCATTTCTTTTACAGTTGGCGATCGCGATACCAAATTAATAACAAAAAGACCTTCATCTGACAGAGAATTTTTAGCGGTTTTGAGAAAAGATTCTTCAACAAAGGGTTCAGCAGGACAAGTCATTCCAGAACTGCACAAAAGGTGAAAATTAAACATCAAACTATTATTATATAATATATTATTTTCCATTATTATTATAAAAAAATTATATTTTATAACCTTGAGTCTGGAGAGTCCACGTCTACTATGAGTATGTCCAGTGTATCAATGCTTTTATCTTCTGTTTTATGTTCACCGTTAATAATATGCGACTTTGTGGAAAAGTCTTCCACAAACTTAATACCATCTGTCACATGTACCTGATATGATTAAACAAACAATTTAATTGTATTTTGTAGCCTGTTTGAGGATGTAAACGAACCGATCGTTCAACGAGCCTTTCACTAGAAGGTTCCATATTTATAAAACAAACATAGAAAAAAAAATGGTTTATTTATTCATTTAAGTTCAGGAACTTTTGGCATACGTAAAAATAGAATATACACACACACATATAGGCGTTCATTTCAGAATCATTGATATTTTGAGAACTCAAGAGAACTGTATAAGAAAATATGTACAACATTTCAATAAAAATGGTAATAATGTAATATTAACAAAATGATTTTCAATATCTCACTAATTTTAATTTATCTCCTTTCTCCTAAAAGTTTTTTTTTCCAAAATAGTATAAAAATGTGATTATATGCATATAGTAAAGGATATATTAATTTATAAAAAATACTATAAATATCATATTTTTAAGACTACAACTTTAACCGTTTTGAAATTTACATGGAATCAAGTCGATTTATATTATAAAGAGTACAACAGTTGATGCGGTTCTCAACATGATAATGGTTCTGAAAAGAACGTGTCCCACATACACACATCATATGTGTATATAATATATGTATTATTTGACTTCAACATTTTTATGGGGTTTTTATTAAGTAGTTTATATATTTTTCATGTAGTTCATTTATCTATTAAATGAATAAACACGAACAAACCTATTTTCCTAAAGAATGAACACAAACAACAAAAATTGTTTGTTTTAGTTTTGTGTTCGGTTAACCTTTAAACAAACATCAAACATCAAACATCAAACACAAGTTGATCCAAAAACATATTCAAATTTACATCAATTTAGATTAAACAGGTGACCACAATTTTTATAAAATTAAATACCTTCAAGCGTTCATCTTCTCTGAAACCGAAATAATCCTTAGCAATTTTCACAATAACTGGATCTAATTCTGCAGCCTGATATATCAAAATTATTTAAGTGAGTAATTTTAAGCAGTGTATTTTTTAAAACAGCTAATTTTTAATCCTTAAAAATTACCTCGACTTGTAGAAATGGAATTGATTTATGGAGAAACATAGGAAGTAGTCCAGCACCCAATCCAATTACAACTGCTCTACCCTGGATGCAGTTAAATTTTATTTTAGCAATTTGTACAAATAAATAAAAAAATCAGGCGGGTTGGATAATGGGTCAAATAGGTTCAGACCAAAACGGGTCATTTTTTTTCCTTTTCTTTTTGAAATACATATGTGGTCCTCTGTGGACATGTGGTTTGACTAAAGTAAAAGGTTTAAAAGCAACAAGTTTCTGGTTTGTGCTTTCAACTTTTTAACATGTTTGGACATTAAGGCTACTTTTCAGTTAAATTAGGGCGAAATGACAAAATACCCTTTGACTTTGACTATTAAAAAAAGTAAATGGGTATTTTGGTCATTTCACCCTAATTAAATTGAAAAGTTAATGGAAGTTGGTCTTAATACACAAACTCGTTACGAAATTTAAAGAACAAACCTTAGTACCCAAACTGTAAGGACCATCTATGTAGTTAAGTCTTTTTATTATATAACACACATAATGATTAATAGGTACTATTAAAAGTATTAGTCTATATCTTTGAACAAAACAATTTAGAGCTTGTGTGCATTAAATGTAGACTTTAAGCAACTTAGAAATTAGTTGACTCATTTGACCCACTCATTTAGCTAAAAGTTTTATTCAATCCTTTTTAGATAACAGACAATCCATATTGACCCATTCATAAGTAACTAACAACAATATCTAGAAACAAAAAATAAATAAATATCTGGTTGACACAATTTTGTGAGCCCAATTTTTCTTTTTCCTACTCTTATTTCGCCCCTTCATATTTTACTTCTTCCACATGTAATATCTAATATATACTTTGTTCTAACCTTTATTTTTCTTATTTCACACATTCACCATAAAATAATATTCTTTATTCAACCTGCGTAATACATGGGTTTCTAAACTAGTAAAAGATAAATAAATGTACAACCATAGGCATAGGAACATAAATTAAATACTTTAATAAAAAAATAAATAAAAAATAAAAAAATCTTACCGTTCTTCCGGATGATGCAATTCTTTCGAGGTAAGAAGAGATGAGCATAAATCCAGATATTATACCAGAATGATAAGAACTTGCAATATAACCATGATCAACACTCAGATCATTGCTTGCATCTACTACTGACGACTGAAAATCGTTTCTTTTTTTATTTCCTTTTTTCTTTGATTTTGAAGAAGAATTTGATTTCTTATTTTCACTTTCATCAACCTTCTTTTGAGATCCTTCACTAGTTAGTATGCCTTCAGATTGTATCAATCCTTCTGATCTTCCAAATGTTAGCCGGCGAAATGCAAAGCCATTGGAGAGAGCCAGTTGACCATCAACTTTATCATAAACCACATCCTCAACAATTATTTGACCAGTCAATGCAGATGTAACCTATTAAAAAACCAAGGATTATAGTTCATAGCACTAGAAATTATAAAATATCATATTAAGCAGATTAATTCTTTAAATATAAATAGTAATAATTAATAAATGATTCAAAACCTGGTGAACAACTTTCCTCTCCTTGATCCCATCACTTGCTATCATAAATCTAATAAAAATTTCATCATCGTTACAATTATTATTATTTTTTTAAAAAGAGAAAGTAAAAGTTATGGTAGCATTGTAAAATGAAAAGATATTAATAAAACAACGTACGGAATTTGAGCTGCATCTTCAATTTTAGAAGGTGCTAGTTGTTTAACAAGAGGAGAAAGATCTTTCTGAAAAAGGAAAAAATAAATAATTCACAAACTTAATAATCATTGACAAGATAGTGAATTGACATGTGCAAAATAATATTTTTTTTTAACCATTAATTAAAATATATAAACTTGCCTGAATATCTTCAATGCTGGTGCCACTATGGCTGGCATCTAAGAAAACCTGCAATTAAGGAATAATGGTTAATGTGGGTGGTTTAGATTAAAAGGGCAATTCTGTAAATAAATAAAAAGTGTAGTTGGAGTTTCAAAGTTAACTACCATTATCAGCCGAGCTGACTTTGCACTCTCAACAATTTTCCATTGTCCTTCTTCTGAAGAGTGAAGCCATTCATCAGCGCGAGTCTGAAATCTATAATATAGTTACATGTTTTATAATAAAATCTACACAACTAACTACTGACACTAATATATACACACACATATATAGGAATGTATGTATGTGTGTATAAATATTTGTGTGTAAATGTAGCGTTAGGATCATTTCATAACTCATAAATATTTTAAAATTGCGAGAACTTTTATCAACCACACGTTTTCCTAAATTTTAGAAAAAGAAAATGATGCAAATACCATATTTATTCTTTTTTTTGAACGGAAATACCATATTTATTCACCTCTAATAGAATTTAAGGGAAAAATTAGGAACAAATTTCGTTTATTTATATTATTTACACATGTGTAACTCATGTTTAGCTTATCTTACCTACAAGTGTAAAAAGATAATAAATAAATAAATAAAAACATATGAAAAAAATTCTTTTGATGTTTTTTATGATATACATAAGCAAATATATATAAAAAATACAAAATTAAAAGAATATATATTTATAGGAGTTTTCACATGTGAGTTCTGAAATCATCCTAAATCTATACATACATATGTGTGTGTTTTCATTGAGATGTACAAAGGGCAATCAACTTAAATGAAAAACTAACCTTGGATACAAGAAAAACCCCACAATAATATACAAACTCAGATAAGTTTTGCGGAGCATCAAGAAGTACAGTTTTGTAACAGAATCGAGACTGCCCGGGCCCACCTAAAATGAGTTGTACGCGAAGACCCGGTCTAAATTCCGATATATCCCCTTTGACACCTATCTTTAGGTCTTCAAGTGAGTACAATATATCATTACCACTCGACCAATTTGTTCTAATTTTGTTCTCGGTTTCAAGTGCTTCAATTATACCACGAGCCTACATGTATATGCAATATTACACGCAAAAGACATCCAAAAAAGTCAAGACCAATAATAAAATATAATCATATCCCCCATAGAAAGAGTAAGGTGACACAAATCCACAATGTGTGAGATGAACGGGTCAGATAAAGGGTTCAAATGATTTTATACGCGTAGAGACGGGCCCACTGAGTTGACCCGCGACCACTTTTTTCCTCTATCTAAGAGCATTCACATTTGGTTATTTAAAAATTGTGAGTGGGTTCTCTGTATTAAAGAGATTGGTTGAAACTTGAAACTAATAGATCCTCTATGTATAGAGAATATTGTAGTGATTTTTTAAATTGAATACGAGAGAGAAGAGATAGTGATTTTTAAAAAATATTATTTAATTGAATATGAGAGTCGTTGTGAGTAGAGGAAAGAGAAAGGGTAATGATAAAAGTATTAAAAGTATTATTTAACTGAACAGGAGAGAAAAAAGATAATGATTTTTGGTGAATTATAGAGATAAAGATGGAGAACCAAATGTGAATGCTCTAATATATCTTCAAAAAAATCATGTTGTAATTAGGAAATATTACAATAACAATAACAATAATGAAAATCTTTGGATAACTCTCCTTTCGTAACTAAAATTCATTTGGCCCATTTGAATAAAACACAACCCAAATCAACCCATTGGTAAGTAAATGATTAGCATATTGCCACCTTTGAAAAGAAATTAAACCCAATATAAACTTGTACCTGATCACCGCTACCAAGTGTATCATGATGAAAAGAAGTTGTTATCGCTTGCAGTGTAGTTGGACTTGCTTTCTCCGCAACCACCAAAAAAGTTCTTAAACTTGGTTTATTTTTAGATGGTTTTTGAGGCAATACATGAATATTAATTTTCCATCCATAACGAAATTTGGGGAAAAACATGCCTACAAAGACGAAGAAATAACGCGTGATTAGCAAAACCACATAACGAAAGAATCCAATTATGAAATAATGAAAGCTTATGATTCATAATATCAAACACAAAAAGAATCTATGTGAATTAATACCTAACACATGAGATTCTCCAAGAGTGAGACAAATAAATTTTCCACCTTCTTTCAAAACTCTCTTCACCTGGCAAAACACATTCAGATATTATCATAAAAGTAACATCCACTTTTTCAGGATACGCGACATAAATAATATTATTTGCAAACTTTAAATAACTGACTCTAAGATACCTCTGAAACATATTGAGTCCCAAGTGTAGGACCAAGCTCAGGTTCCATTAAAGCATCTAATCCTCCTTTATCAAGAACAATGTCAAATGTTTTATCTGCAAACTGGAAAGTAACAGTGGTTATAATTTATAAACAACTTGTAATTATATGTTTAATGATCAACATTTAAAACCTGATTTTCGTCTTCTTTTTAGTTAAATGAACTTGTATTACATTTAATTTAGTGTTACTTGTATCATAATATTTTTCCTGCTTGTTTAGATTAATGAATCCCCATTTTAGCCTCTCAATATAAGAGTCCTTAAATCTAGAAAATTTACATTTTTAATGCAAATTATACCAAATAATTCACCTATGAAACATATGAATTTGTTATTTTTTATGTAAAATTTCAAACCACATACACTTGTATGAATTTATTTATTGACTATCATTTTCTTGTTTTTCCTCAATACATAACTTCAGACTACAATACTACATACATCTAAATGTGTATATTCACTGTCTATCATTTAGTTCTTTACTCTCAATCAATCTTATGATCATTTATCATCTAAATGTACCCAACTTCATAATTGATTCTGTATCATGTAACTGGAAGCTAGTTGGAAGCTTTTCAAACTAATCATTGCATTTCATCACAATCTACGTTAAAGAAATCCAGTGTATCAGTTATTACACCAGGTGTTTGTGTGTGTATGACAACAGATAAATCAAAATGATGATAAAATGTTAACAGTAAACAGAAACTGGAAGAAAAGACAATACTTGCATACTAGTCATATCCATGACTCTCCAACGCATACAAGGACGAGAACGCACATTCCGCTTCAACATATCCCCAATTACAACTTTCGAGAAATCAATATTAGTAATACAACGAAATCCAGCGTCGTATAACTGTTCAGAAAGCCGAGAATTGCCACAACCGGGTACGAGAATCTGAACCTCCGATTCCGGTGATTCGGCCGGTGACTCTCCGGTGATTTCCGGTGGTGGTGAAAGCTGTGTGAGAAGAAGATCACGGAGCTGAGGCCACTCGGCATACCATTCGAAAGAATCATCGGTGCCTCTGATACTGAAGAATTTGTCCCAGTTTTCTTTGCTGGTGAAGTCATCGAGTGTGGTGAGAAGTTCAGCGTGTTGTTGAGCTTTCTTCTGCTTCTCCATTGTTGTCGAACTCTGAAACTGTATGTTTGTTTGAACTTTGAAGAACTGAACCAGTGAACCCTACCGACTAGCTCACGTCAATGATTTATGCTCGTTTTCTCAACCTGGACCCGGACTCGGACCCGGATTCGGATCCGTTTACTTTTTTTAAGCTGAAACTTGTTATAGTAGAACCATACTCCGGCCCAATCAACAAAACCCAAAACAGCCCAATATTGATTTTTTTTCTAAAACCATGCAACCGTGGGTGGTATCTTGTTTGTACTCGTCAAGAAGTAGTCTCATAAACGAGTAAAAGAGACAATAAAAATCGGCCTTGTGTTTGACACAATTTTCTTAAACATATTCTTCATTTGTTCCCAGGATACATGCCGGACTTGAAACACTTTTGAGGGAGAGAGTTGTATAATTAACGGGTCGATTTTCTAGAAGCTTTACCAAAACGTGCCTCTCGCGGACCCAGGTTTGCACGACGCGTTGGTTCAAAGAAAATTCCGATCCGAAACCCATTTTTGCATCCCTCATGCACGCGAGTAAGAGGTTTGGTAAAACACATCACAAGAATTCAAAAATATAATAATATTTATCGTTATAAAATAACTATTTAATGTTTATCTCACCAATGTGGGACAACCCACATTTAATGTTCACATCTAAAACTTCTCATTCACACATAAATCATAATTCCAACATTTAGTATATATTCCTAGTTGCCTATAGCCTAATGCACAAACTAATTTCAATAAGAAACATCAATCAAGTAAATTCATATATTCCATTTGTTTGACATCAATTAGATGTCATATTATTTTTTCTTGTTAATAAGCAAGTTTGGTTTTTAATTGAAGTTATGTCACACCCCCTCTAAACGGTCAATGATTTGCGAAAGCGACAGTGTGTTGTTCGGGGGTGGGACCATGACCAGGTCAAAAGCACACGATTACATACAGAGAAAATACATACTTGAAATACAACAAAATACCATCATGTTCTACAAATACCACTTGTTCACAAAATACAGACACTATTGATAATAGTACAGTTAGAAGACTAATCAAAATAACATGCAGTTTATATTCACAGCATCAAACATAGTCTTCCCAATGTACTTCTATCACATAAGTCTATCATACCCTTCCTAGTTGCCACCTGAAAAATGTTTAAGTTTGAAAGGTCAGCTAAAAAGCTGGTGAGTGCATAACTATGTTGCTGATACTCCTTTCCTGTCAATATAT